>OZ023208.1:5013767-5106267 GCA_963995525.1 Escarpia spicata
CATCGGGCTTCGACAATGAGCGACGCCGAAGGTTGTCCTACATTTTGGTTGAGCTATGGTAGAATATACGAAACGGCGGACGACCACGACTACGTTGTATAGTTTGCACGCAGCAAATAGATCACGGCAAGGGACGGTGGGAAGGATGCCACACGACCAAGTTTGTACCGGGCGAGTCGATATAATAAAAACACTAAAACAATCGTATTACCGTCCATCCACCGCCGTCTGCCGTGAGGTCGCAGTAGACTTGCATTGGCTGACCGCTCGGGTAGATGGTGTAGATTCCGTCTGTGTTGGCGCCGCCACTTTGAAGTTTTGCACAATTTGCTGACAGCGAAATTTGCAACAAACCAGAAATAAGCTATAGAACGATGTTTACAATGCTAGACCAATTGATTACTGTAAAATATCGAATTCTGGTGAGTCGCTGTGTTCCCGTGGCACATTTCCCTGTCATGTTGTGGTTACTGATCTTACTCAATACGGAATAGTTATATGTTGACATAACATATGATGTCTTAGTGGTAATCCATAAAGGTACGTCACGCTATTTGTGGATATTGCTGAGACCACCACATCCCCAAATAACGCATCATAACGCAGTACACCCTTGTAGCATTACGTTCGTTTTGACAAAGTCCCCTCGCCCATGATGCATGCAATTTAGACATTATAACAGTAACAATTAACGTTCTATAACGGTATTGATTCTTTGCTTATATATACAAACTACGAGTCCGTAAAAGTGATTAAAACAAATATTACATAAGTGTTTTATGTCGTTGAAAATATACCCACAAATGGCTTAATAATTAATGTGACTGAGATCTACAGCTTGACGAGCCAACAATTTAAAAATTGTTACGTAACACTTAACCAGAGATACCTACATCATGAACTCTTCGCTACGTATATTATACAGCATGCTTGTATAAAATATATATTGTCATACTAGTAAAAAGTACTATGACATTTGGCATAGCAATAGAGTAGTATACAAACGATTTTTACAGCAGATTACTATTTCCATTCACATGGACAATGCGACAGGCATATAGATAACATAACCTGCGTCGAGATAACTGATGTAAAAAATGGTTTAGCTTTATTAAATGGCAAACTCTGTTACAAGAGCTATTCAAAGCAGTTAATTAATTACACGTTTACACGTTAACACAAATTAACATTTGATCGGACATTCGAAAGACAAATGATAAAACGAACGAAAAATTCAACATCGGTCAAACAGGTGTTTTTCTGTTGAGTAGTGACGCAATTTTACACTGGCATATCCTAGATGAGTTGTGGGAGTTATTTCGTACCTGGTGCAAATCCTACTGGCCGCACTTTCATCGTCACAGTCTTGATCGACCCAACGTGTCCCTTCCATGTGTGCCACACGACGCCTTTGCCAGACGGAACACTTTCGCTCTCATTGTAATAGTGTCCGTTTAAACTCGAACTATGACAATTACTGTACCACCAGGCCCCTTGGTACAGGCATGCGCAGGAACCGTTCAGTACTGTATCGTGATCCACGTCTTTGGTACTGAAGGGGCTGTCTTTGTGGCCTGACAGGGAATCGCCTGAAAAGATGAGCAAGCAATGGTCGCAGTGGATGGAAAATCATAACTGATTGCCATATCACTCAACAAGTGGAAAGAGTCTCATGGCGAGTTCAAAATATTGTTATCTACGTGCAGCACGATCTGTTCTGATACCTGTCCTATGTAAATTCCATTTAAAACATATTCACAGGGCAACAATGGGTATAATTTGCACCAATAAGTTATTGTTTTCTAAGTATGAAAAAGAGTACTTTATCATATAATGTGTTGCACTAGCTTTGAACTCTGGCATCTACCTGTATCTTCCAGTTAATCCGTCGCTTTCGTTTACTTAGCTGTATAAATGGTGACAAAGCTATAAAAAGGTAAATTATTATATAGCGCGTTATCCCGTCCTCAGGACTGCACAAAGCGCTTTACATGTTACTGCCTGGCAGACATGTTCAATCGAACACCATATCGACCACTCTAGTAAGCATCCAGCCACGCTGTAATTAATGCGCAAAGACCATTCATACACAAATATCCACCACTGTCTACAGCCAGGTACTCATTCATACAGCAGAGTGAAAAGGAGCAACCTAGAGTGAACGAACTTGCACAAGGTTAGATATCGCAGCAGAGGATTCGAACCCGGGTTCTCTCGGCCGAGAGTCCGAAGCTCAATTCACTGCACCACTGCACTCCACAAAGACAATATCGACAGTGGCGGATATTTGTATACAATTATAAGTTTAGCGTAATAATTGCAGCGAGGCTTAATCTTCCCGAGATGGCGTTCTATTAAACTGATCTGCTATTGGATGAAGTGTGAAGCGTTGTGAGCAGTCCTAAGGATTGGACACAGCGCTGTGTAAGAACGTATTATTGTTGGTGATCTCGAAACACAACACATTGGTAACCGAAAGGTGTCGTGTGCATGGCCAACATGACTACGTACGCTTTCTTTCGTTGTTTAATTCCTTCTTTTCTGTTTTCCTTCTTTATTTCTTTACGTCTTGACCATAACTGGTTTCATTAAAGACACATACTATCGACGTTGTGCCCACGGAATTAAATCTTCTTTTCATTAACAATGTTTATGTATAGTGTACTCACCCGCAGTGCTCGACCCGAGGTAAGCCACCAATCGCAAAGCGTAGTTTGTAGATTCGGTGTCGATCGAGAAACCAACATATTCGGCGAATCTTGTGTCCCCGTCGAACGCCTCCATGTCAATTCTGAGAACGTAGCTGCCATTGTTAGTCAACGAGTGGATGTGGTCGTTTCCCAACCAATACTCGCCACTCTTCGATCCAAAGCCGTTCTTGTAGTCGCTCCAGTTGCGATAGAAGTCCTCCGAGCCGTCAAGACGTCGCTGGAAGACCTGTCACGCAAAGGACAAGGCCCAGGCGTAAAGTAAAACCGGAAATGAAATAGTGAGCTCATAAGTTGAAGTCACTTTCCTCTTCACCTCTACCAATGACATCGTTTTATGGTGACTGTGCAGGCTACATGAATGAGGAACCTTGCAACTGGTGCTGATAATAATCGACTGCGCTTCACGCATACGTTCAAATTGAAAACGTGTCGAAACGAGTTGACACTTTTGAAATATAAAACAAATTCAAAATAAATGATGTCAGCAACACGAAGTATTCTCGTCTGCAAATATGGTATTTTTACTTCTTTCATGGTACCACACAATCTGGTTCGGAATGGCTGGTTCCGTGCTGGCGTTGATGCCATCATATCTATCCGATAGGTCGCAATCAGTAAATGTACCAGATGGTGCTTCCAGCAAAACCAACGTCGTTTGTGGTGTCCCTCAAGGACCTGTGCTGGGACCAATACTGTTATATGTTTACACAGCTCCTATCGGTGACATCACCAGACGACACAACCTGAGCTTCCATCTCTACGCTTATGATACACAGTTATATATCAAATTTGAGATTACCGACGAAACCAGCAGGATTGAGCAGTGGATCAATTGTTGCAAATCTACTAAACGTGAACGATGACAAAATGGTCGCACTTGTGGTCACATCACCAAACAATCAACCGAAACACAACACCATAGTGATCATTATCGGCAACTGCGACATATCGCCATGTTCTACTGCCTGAAACATCGGCTTTGTATTCGATTCGGAAATGTCAATCGTCAATCACGTAAAGCACATCTGCTGCATAGCCTACTATCATCTGAGGAATATTGCGTCAGTTCGATCGTGCCTAACACAGAAAGCTGCGGGCCCGTCTAAATTACGCTCTCGTTATATCGAGAACTGGCAATGCAAACTGTCTCCTATAATGACATCCCCCATTGACTTATTAACAAGCTGCAAAGCTGCTGCTGCTCGGCTGCTGCTCCGCCGCCACAGATGGGACCATATCACACCAGTACTAAAGAAACGACACTGGCTTTCCGTGAAGCAACGCATTCATTACGCAGTTTTGCTAATCACGTTCCGTGCTGATCAGAGACTGGCATCAACTTACATTACCGACATATTCCATGAACAAAGAGCTACTCGAGTGTTACATTCAGCTACAAACAAAGACTTGTAAGTGCCGCCTTCTCGCAGCCGATATCGTCCGGCAGCCAAAGTGGGATTTTTGGTCTAACCTTGGGCGTTTTGCAGAAATGGCTGGTTTCTATGGCAATCCTGTCTCACGTTTGGGCATAAATGAGATTCAGGAATATATGCATATATTAGTAACTATGACAGGTATTATATTCATTAAGGTGTCCATTTCTATGTTTTTCGACGTGACGAATCCACTGGACACGCTATATTGATGATCTAAGGGCAAGGTAATGCGTAAATGTCAAGGCCAAACCTAAAATATACACCAGTTTCATGAAATATTATGAAACGAAGCATAATATGCCATGGTTCGTACAATTGCTGACAGAGTCCATCAAACCATTCAAGACAGCTGTACTGGAGACTTGCCAAGCGCGTGGAGATCAGTGGGCTAGTGAAGTATCAGTGAGAGTAGGAGGAGCTCTCAGTGATCTGCATGCAGCTGATGCTAGATACCACTATGAATGCAACACCAAATTTAAGGCACCCAAATCGGTACAGCTTGCTTCAAGTCGTAATGAAGTTCTTGGAAAAGTTTCGAAAGACCCAGCATATGATAAACTCATTTCTGACATAGGTGCGGATCGATCGCCCATAAGAAATGCATCAGAAATATATACAAACTTTATTAAAGATTTGGTGGCACCGTCATGTCCAGAAGAGCACTTCTGAGTGCAGTGTCTATGCATTTTGCAGATGATCTCCTCATTTTTAAAGCAACAGACATTTCAAGTATACTTACTTGTGTTTCGTGATAAAGCCAAGTATATCTTCAGTGTGCTAAGGCATGTCCAGAGTGGAATGGATTCAACAGTGTGTTAAATAGAAACGAAGGTCACCTGGTAAGGCCAGAGACCACATGTGTGTACACACCTTTGATCAACATGAAGTCATCTGATCCAGATACCATGCTAACAGCTATGCTGGAGGCGCAAAGGTTTGTGAAATCAGTCGAACAACACATTGTGGTGTTCACCTGTGACCAGCAACTTTACATAGTTGCAGTGAACATTACATGGACATACCCAGAACGATTCAACAATTTCATTGTACGTTTGGGGGGCATGCACTTCATAACTTTATTGGATGTATCGGAGCCCGGATGGCAGACACTGGGCTGTCTGATGTCATGGAATGTGCTTTTGGAGGGGTTGCCAACATGCTGACAGACAAGCGGTTTCCACTGAACTTCCGAGCACTGAGGATGGTGATGGAGGGACTTCTTCATAGCATGGTGCAGCAAGTTGACGAGCCAAATAGCTTAATGTATGAGCTAGATAACAGAGCTAACTAAAGCAGAAGCACGAAACTCTGGGTAGATATGTTGATCGAACCTGTTCTACTAATGATGCTGTTTTGTCGAGCTGAGAAGGAAGCAGACTGGGCACTTTATCTGCTTGCTGTGGAGTATATGATGCCCTACTTCTTTGCAGCTCGTCACCCAAATTATGCTTACTATGGCCTTTATTATCTGCGCTCAGTTGCGGCGATTCCAACATACATCTTCGTAATGTTCATGAATGGAGATCATGTTACCCGGCACACTCCAGGCATATGTAATGGCATGTGGACGAACATGATGAGCATGATGATCAAAACAACTTTCATGTGGTATGGAAAGGGACCCACTGGTATAATTGGTGTTATGCTGAAACCAAACAACATAAAATCGTGGGCCCTCAGTCTTCACACTTACAGTGTCCTGTACAAAGACATTTCTGACATGACCAACGGTGTGATATGTCATCAACATCTTCATAAAGAGGAAATGAAAGCTTGGCTGACACCAGATGATAAAGACAGATCGCAAATCAAACATACATTCCAAGAGTCGATTGATCCACTTGATCCATCCACTCACCCAAATGACAACATCATCTACGTTGTGAGTGGCAGAATAGCTACTGAACCTGCGGTGGATCCACATGAAGCTGTGTCAATAGGTCAGCATATGATTAAGCAGTATGAAAGCAGTTGGCCACTCGGGTTTCACTATACTCATACCATGGCAGCCATGAACAGACACATCAAAGTAGGCTCCACAAAGATATACGACACCAATTTGATTTAATCGCGCATAGTTGGTCTGCAGGCTTCTGGCAGAGACATGGACATTGAGAAAGCTCTGACGTACGACCCCGATGCCTACTCCAATGTTCACCAACGCTGGTGAAATGAGATTAGCAACAAACAAGTCAACACTAAAGAACAAGCTAAAAGTTGACGTGCCGGCAAGAACTGCACCCAAAGCTACCAGTGTGATAATCGATGGATCAGCCATATTGTGAGTACTTCATTGGCCAACACATACAGTGCAACAATCTATTAACAACTGTGTTGCATATGTGGCAAGAAAGATGAAGGACTCTGGTGTGTATTTGGTGTTTGACAGATACGTCGACTACAGTATCAAAGGTGTCACCCGTACAGCAAGAGTGAAAGAAGCAAGCAGACACCACCAACTCTCACGCTCGATGCTACTCCCATCACAGAAAGTTGTGTTAACTGTGACATATAACAAAGTACAACTGATCGATCAAATCGATGAGACTCTACAGGAACAGGGAAAACAGTTCAAGACGATGCGCCACAAACTTGCGATAAAAATCAACATCAGCATAATGTTTGACCGGGAAGACATGAGAAACACCCAGGAAGAGGC
The DNA here is from genome assembly GCA_963995525.1 of Escarpia spicata. Lineage (NCBI taxonomy): Eukaryota > Metazoa > Annelida > Polychaeta > Sabellida > Siboglinidae > Escarpia > Escarpia spicata. The sequence continues at coordinate 5,020,574 of OZ023208.1, forward strand.
TGATGTGATCATCATCCACTAGTTGATGTTCATTGTGGAAGCTGATGCTATGAACTGTAATATAAATATAATTTCGGATGATACTGACGTGTTCGTACTATTAATCCACTTCTACCAACAAGGAAACCTCACCTGCCCTGTAACGATGGAAGCCACATCCAAAGAGAGGACATCCATTGACATCCAAGCACGTGCGCACATGCACAAAAACATTGCTGGACAACTACTAGCAGCTCACGCCTTGTCAGGCTGTGACACTGTGGCTCAGTACTGTGGCATTGGAAAGGCTAAAACAGTGAAAGTCCTTCAATCACGCTATCAACTTTCGGAACTGGGCTAGCCTACAGCTCAAATTGCAGGTGTAGACCAACAATCTGCAACATGTATAGCTGCTTGCTATGGATTTGCTGAAGCCACAACTATGACCGATGTGCGCTACAAGATGTGGACATTGAAAACTGCAAGGGCAAATATTGTCTCGGCTCCAAAGCTGATGTATCTGCCTCCTACCAATGAGGCCTTTCGACTAAATGTGTTGAGGGCTCACTTGCAAAGCTGCATCTGAAAACATGCTACCCAGGCTATTCCACCTGACGTAGATCCTCTCCAATATGGATGGACAGCAGATGCAGTAAACGGAACTTTGCGACCAGTGATGCTAAAAAGCGATGCGGCAACCGCTCCAGAAGACATTTAGACATATATCAAGTGTACTTGCAACAACTGTAGATCATCTAGATGAAAATGCAGAATCATAAACAACAAGATAAGTTGACTGAACAAATGATTCATTTCACAATATTGCAAGGTATATATTAGCGTTGTTTTTGCGTGTCCTTGGCATTTAGGTAACATAACATGTCCAACGGATTCCCCAGGTCGAATAACATAAATACACAGTCATAGTTGTTCATATATGCGTATATTCGTTTTTCTCATTGATGCCAAGCAGTGAGGTAGCCTGCCACTTTCGTTTTGCTATAATATAATGTTAATATAGTTGTGTTGTGTTTGTACGTGCGTGCGTGTGAGTGCGTGCGTGCGTAAGTGTGTTTTGTGTTTTCGGACTCTGCGGCATATTATGCTTCGTTTCATAATATTTATTGAAACTGGTGTGGCATATTTTTGGTTTGACCTTGACATTTACGTCTGACCTTGACTATAGACTGTCAATATAGTATGTCCATTGTATTCATCAAATCAAAAAACGTAGAAATGGATACATTGGTAAATATAACATCTGTCATAGTTACTAATATATGCATATATACGAGTTTCTCATTTATGCCCAAAAGTGAGATAGAAACCAGCCATTTCTGCAAAACGCCCAAGGGTGACAGCTTGTCACCCTTCTGATTCTGATTCTCCATAGTCTGAAGATACAAAATCAACAAAAAACCATTGTGGGACTTTTAGTGCACGGTTACCTCCAACTTCCTCTGGACTAACGACAAAAGATCTTCGCAGCAAAACGTAAACTGAAAGGAACAAAAAATGTCATAACTGAGAACTTAACAAAAAGATGCAGTGTGTTGCTGACGAAAGCGCGATCTGCTGCCGGGGTGCAAGCAACATGGACTATGACGGTCGCATTGTGTGTCTACTATCATCCGGGCGCAAGGTAAACATTACCACCGAGCGCGAACTCAAACAACTTGAACGCTAAGTGAAGTGACTCCCAAAACGAACAACGACTGGTGTAATGTATAATAACATGGCAATGTATATGCAAGCCGTGGGCATTCTGCCACCGTGCTTTAGCATTATTAATATGCCTAATCATCCTGTTTTGTTTATTTGTTTTTTTTCCTCATTTTTTTCATGCTTGTCTTGTTCCTCTGTAACGTGTTGACTAAGCCCTCTTTGTCTAGTTTAATGCCAAGGCATAGGTTGTCGTTAAATAGCATGATCCCTGTTATTTTATTATTTTGTAACTATCGAAATAACACTATATCCAAACACATGTTGTTTAGATTAACGCCACGGCATAGCCTGTTTTACAAAATGCTATCGTTGAGCTCTTCGGTATCTCTACTGTTCTCCTTAGCATATCTATTTTTAATATATGTTCTCCACCTGCCGATTCTAATTCTTGTGCAAACTGTTTCAAATAATATAATGTTGATGAATGTAAATAGTATCACCACACTTTGTTTATATCTATATGCCTGTTCACTTTTATATGCGGCATTTCAACGTGTCAAACTGCTTTTTCTATGTTTCCATTATAGTGCTTAGTTTCAGCATTCGGTGATGAGTACATTAATGTGGCATTATATTTCATAAATAGCGTGCTGCCACTACTATCATCTCCAAATATGGTCATATCACATGTAACATACAGTAGTGTAGTATGTATTTATCAATTGGTAACGCATGATCTAATCATATTGAAATGATGTCGATTGACACTGAAGAATTTCTAAGATTCAAAGGTGGCATTTATGAAAATTATTTCAAAAAAAATATCAATTTGGACCCCGATGAAAGCTCAGTTAGAGCACAAACTCGATATTACAACGTTGAAGACTTGAAGGGCTTCCTGGCTAAAAACAAAAAATAATTAACAGTGCTAAGTCTAAACACAGATTCTTTAAACTCAAAATTTGATGAGTTAAATATCTTACTTAACTCGCTGGCTCATACAGGTGTATTTATAAATGCCATATGCATACAAGAGGCAACAACATACATTGAGCATCTTAAATTAAATAATTATAATATGATAACCCAATCATTCACTAACAATTGTTCAAGAAAAGGAGGGCTGGAAACATACATATCAAACAATATTTCTGTAGTCAATTACAAATCGCATAATATCTACTCAACCTGGGAAGGATTGTTTATAAACATTATTGACGATTCGGGTAAAGACATTACAATATTTAACGTATATAGACCTCCAAAAGATAACAATAATCATGCCTCAATAGATTCATTTCTGCAAGATTTCATCCCCATAATCCGGAACTTGTGTAATTCCTCTAAACACATCGTACTAACAGGAGACTTTAATATTGATTATTAAAGTTAAACTCCAATAATACATTACAAGAATTTTATGATTCATTGGCAGAATTAGATCTGCTACCTATCATAACCTTACCAACCAGAATATCAAAAAGAAACGCAACATTAAGAGACCACATGTATTGTAAATCTCCAAACCCACTCACAATCTCCCAGGGTGGTATACTAGCTATACAAATCTCTGATTACATGGCCATATTAAATTTTTAAGTTAATAAAACATTTAATAAAATAAAAACAATTAACACAAGATCATTTACAGGAAACCAAATACGAAGAACTCGAAAACATAGAATGGACCGAAGTTTTTTTATCATAATGTAACAGCAGACCCTACGATAACCTATGATCAACAATTCACTACAAAACTTGATGAAATAATAAATAGGCATTTTCCATTAAAGTATGTTTACTTCAATCAATACAAACACACAAAATCCAAATGGATGAATTGCAATCTCCTCTCAGAAATTAAACAAAGGGACGAACTTTACAGAACAGTCAACATGAAAGAATCTGGCACAATTGCATATGCGTCAAAATATGCGGAACTTAAAACCAAGGTTAAACAAGTCAGAAGACTGAAACGAGATGCCAAAGCAGATTATTACAAGTTAGAATTTACTAAACACAAGGAAGACACTAAAAAAAACATGGGAAACTATTGCTGATGTAATTAATAAATCCAGAATTCACTAAAAGTTACCAACTCACCTTAATAAAAACTGAATCAAGATAACAGATAAAACCCACAAAATAGCAAATCAATTCAACACCTTTTTTTCTAAACGTTGGGCCAAATCTTGCTAATAAAATCGATACTGAAGGAAAACTTCACTTCAAAACTTATATAGACAAGAAGAAAGTAGAGACAGTTTTCACATTTACATAAATTGACGAAGAACAAACGAAAACAATTATAAATAAACTAAAACATAAGAAAAGCTCTGGATATGACAGCATTTCTCAAATTTTATTAAAAGCTTCAGTCAATGCCTTAGCCAAGCCAATTACTTCCATAATTAATCAGTCACTGACAACAGGAAGATTTCCCAATAAATTGAAAATAGCTCAGATTGTTCCTATTTTCAAGAAAGATGATGAACACAATGTGAATAACTACAGACCTATATAACTTTTACCTTCTGTATTTAAAGTGTTTGAAAAAGCAGTTCATGCACAACTATTTAAATATTTCACTACAAATAACCTCTTATGTGTAAATCAGTACGGATTCAGAGAAGGTTATTCTACTGAATTAGCATTAACAAGATTTAACAAGATTGCCACCCAGAGAATTAACTCTAGGTGGCAGGTGGACAAGGAAGCCCTTTGGCTTATCGAGAGTCCGACCCTTTTATCTATGTGTATCCCACCCTTCTGAGGTATGTGTCGATTTTATTTTTAAACATATTCACGCTACTAGCACCCACACAATCAGCAGATAATGTGTTCCATTCATTTACAGTCCTTTGGGAAAATGATAACTTTCTTATATCTAATCTACACTGCTCCTTTGCTAATGTAACTTCATGTCCTCTAGTCCTTCTATCTTTCTTAACTGAGAAAAAAATATTTCTATCAATATTTTTATAGCCATTCATTATTTTAAACACTTCTATCTGATCTCCTCTCAATCTCCTGGTCTCTAGTGTTGTTAAGCCGCATTTTAAAGGCGTATTTCGTAACTAAGATCCCTCAGTTTTGGTATCGTTTTAGATGCTCTCCTCAGTACTCTTTCTAGCATATATATGTCCTTCCTGCGATATCGCCTACACGCTTCAATAAAATATTATAAATGGGGCCTAACTATTGTTTTGTACAGCGGTATTATTAGCTGTTTTTCCTTATACGTTATATTTCACCTAATTAATCCAAGGATTTGATTTCCCTTTGAAGCTGCAGTTCTACACTGCTCTGAAACCTTCATATCAGCACTATTGGTTAACCCTAAGTCCTTTTCTTTTACAGTAGTACTTAGTACAGTGCCCCCCATTGTATATACTACCTCTTCGTTCCCATGTCCTGCGTGGAGGCATTTACATTTCCCAAAATTGAACAGCATTTGTCACTTTTCAGACCATTTGTATCATCTGCAAATTTCAACACCTTGCTTGTTATTTCATCATCCAAATCGTTTATATATATTAAGAATAATATAGGTCCTAGTACTGATCCCTATGGTACCCCACTCAATACCGATTTCCAGTTTGAAGCCTCCCCATCAACTACTACACGTTGTCTTCTGTCAATCAGCCATTTTTCTATCCAGTTTATTATACCATTTCCTATGCCACGGGCCTTTAGTTTAAGCAGTAATCTTTGATGTGGTACTTTGTCGAAAGCTTTTTGAAAATCTAAGTAGACGATATCTACTGGTGATCCCTCATCTACCCACTTAGTGATGTCTTCCAAAAACATAACATATTTGTTAAGCATGACCTCGCTTTAAAAAACCCATGTTGAGATGGGTTTATCAAGTTATGTTTAACAAGAAAATCCACCATATGATCTTTAATTAGTCTTTCTAATAATTTGCAAATCACCGATGTTAAACTCACTGGTCTATAGTTCTCTGACTTGTTTCTCGAACCTTTTTTAAATAACGGTATAATGTTTGCCTCTTTCCATTCTAAAGGAACAACTCCCTCTTCTAATGACAAATTTAAAACTGTTGCAAGCGGTACGCTAATTTTTCTACAATTTCCAATAGTGGTTTGGGCGGAATCCCATCCACTCCAGGTGATTTATTATCCTTCATAGCCCTTATTTTCTTATCTACCATTTCCGGGGTTACAATTAGTTGTCCTAAATAGTCTGAATCTGCCCCCTTGAACTTAGCCTCTGGTATTGGCAGTGAACTAATAACTGAAATGGTAGATCGAATATATTTAGATCTTGATGAAAAAAACTACCTATGTCAATATTCCTAGATTTGTCAAAGGTCTTTGACACTATTGACCATGCAATTCTCATCAACAAGCTAAAACATTACGGCATAACAAATGAAGAGTTAGATTGGTTCAGAAGTTACTTATACAACAGACAGCAATATGCTGAAGTTAACAACGTTCAATCATCTGCAGAAACAATAATCGCAGGAGTCCCTCAAGGGACATATATAAGGACCTCTACTATTCTTCATATATATAAATGATTTAGCAACGGCTAGTACACAATTTACACCCATCATGCATGCTGATGACACCACCCTGCTCAGCACGTTGGGCAACTTCACAAATAACCATACAACTAACTCAACATCTAATCAAATAAATGCGGAATTAACCAAGATAACGGACTGGCTAGCAGTGACCAAGCCCTCACTAAATGTAAGCCAAACGAAGATGATGATTTTTCATAGTAAACAAAGACAATTAAAAAACAGCGATATTCCTAATATTGAGGTAAACAGTATTCCAATTGAACATGTAACACACTTTAAATTTCTTGGTATTCTCATAGACTCGAATCTAACATGGTCTTCTCATCTCAATTACATAGCCAACAAATTGTCAAGGATATGTGGAATTATATCTAGATTAAGACACTATGTTCCAGTGTACATCTTGAAAATAATCTACAATTCACTATTTGTATCACACCTAAATTATGGAATAACAGCATGGTGTCTTAATGTAAGATCACGAATAAGTAAGTTGCAAAAAAGGCAGTCAGAGCAGTATCAAGCAGTAAATATAATTCCCATACTGTACCTCTGTTTAAGAATCTTGAATTACTAAAGGTAGAGGACATCTATAAACTATCATGTCTCAAACTTTTTAAAAATATTAAAACGGAAACCTCACAGGATACTTCCAAAACATGTTTCAAACACAGGACAATACAATAATAAGATTAAGAAGGACCAGATGGCCCCTCAACGTTTTAATAACATGGAAAACAACCTTTCAAACAACAATAATTATGATATTCAAGTAAAACATACAAATTCAAAGTATTTCTTCCAAAAATTAAACGTCATTCATACCAAGGCATTATAAACTATGCAACTAAATATATAATTAGCAAATATCAAAATGTAACCATTCAGAATTGCTACATATGCAAAGCAAATGGACCATATCTACAATAGACATTTTATAATATCAAAATATTGTTATTAGTTATACTCTAGTATGTGTTAGATTATGTTTGTAAATGTAGGTTAGGCTAGTTTTGTTTCAGTTAACTTCAACTGACAATGATGACGTCAGTGGGTTTAGAGACAATAGTGATAATTATTGATATTAATATTTATAAATGATGGTATTACTTGTTTACTACTCTTTTTGTACTTCAATTAAGGTAGAGTTTTTTTTTATATAACATCAGCAAGTTATATTTATACAGACGTATTTGTTATATATTCGTCATGGTGGCCTGCACGTCAGCGATCTTGTAGGTCTTAGTGCAGGTCTCCATAGATCAATCATCATGTATACTTATAATAATGTATAAACTGTGTTATTATGTACATAACTGATCTGAAATAAAAATGTACCTACCTACCTACCTACCTACCTACCTACCTACCTACCTACCCATCCACCCACCCACCCACCCACCCACCTACCTACCTATCTATATCTATCTATGTCTGTTTTCAGTCTGTCTCAAAGATAAAGTGGAATCAATTGCATCATCATGGACTAAAGGGTTGGAAATTGTGCACAAGTGCACAGTATCAACTGAAAGCAAAGTTGTGTGATTAAACCAGAGCTGATTATTGTGTCAATTAATTAATGATGCGTAAACACATAAACATAAAACTGAGACAGAGTGATGGGCACAGTAACTGCATATAAATGACCACATACGTATACTAGACAACTGCACCAGTCTACCAATATTAGTATACGGCATAGATGATTTCACCATGTCAGACAACTGATTATATTGTGGGTTTGTGGAGAACGACAACGGACGCAAACAGAGCAACCTTCTCTCGCGAACGTTGTAAACCAAATGACTACTGGCAAACTTCCGGCGTTCAGTAATATGACCTGATTTCGCGCATGCGCGGAGCCTGCCTACCTCCTCTGAGTTGCATCACTCAGAGGATGTTACGACATATGCGACTGCCTTCTTTGCATTCGTATTGTGGACCCCCAGGGCAGGTATGATTTCCAGCATCTGCAGCGTAAATTCCCGCAGCCAATCGTGCAGCCACATGAGATCAGATCACCCGAGTCGGTGACTGCGATCTATGGCATAACGGTTCATGTCAAGGCCGAGTTTGGTGTTGAACACATCTATAGCCGCTTTCAACGTGTCAGCATCGTTCTCCGACACTCCGGAGGAGGCAGTTGCGTCTGCTGTATTGTTCCATTTGGTCAATCTCATCGGTAATTGATTGTTTTGCCGTTTCGAGATCACCGATCCTGTCTTGCAGGGCAGCTGCGTTGTCAGACACTCGTTTGATGTCCATTTGGCATGCGGGTTATACGTCTTGTTTTACACTGTCCAACTCCGGTGATTTAATTATCTTCTGGAACAGTTTGTTCATTAACTCTTCATTGTCCGCCATAAAGCGAGATAGATCGAGCATTACTGACTGAAGAAACAATTGATTTCATGAAATCCCCATCCGTAGCAGCATATATATATATATATATATATATATATATATATACTATATATATATATATGTATCTATATTATGCATTAATTAATGAGTTACAATTTTGTTCAAAACATTGAAATAAATCATCACATCGATCATAGTATATACATATATATATATATATATACATATATATACGTATATATGTATATGTATGTGTATATATATGTATACATACATATAAATTATATTTATATGTATATATACAGGTCCGCTATGGAAATAAGACGATTGCCCTTGTGCAAATTCTTTCTAGTGGTCCCAATTATACAGCTCCTATTGTATGACCTACAGGTATGTATACTGGTGTGTTGTACAAAAATACTACTACTGACATCGACGATACACGGGGTCTTAGCTCATCATATGTGGATAGTGAACGCCAATTGTCTGATGCACGTGGCGCCGGTGGTTTGAATCAAGCCGTATCAACTCCGTTTGAGTCAGTCTCAGGTGTCAATGTTGTAGGTCAGCATAGACCGAACGAATTATGCATAGAGAAGGATTCCTCCTAAACTAGCCTATCCACACAGTACAAAATACGAATTAACTTTGCGAGTTGCTTATGGCGTGCAACATCCGCTGCGTCCCCCAGTAGTGAACATACCTTCTTGCACATCCGCCATTCCTCGGATATTCGGTCGGTAGGCCTATGTCATTTGAAAATGTTCGTTCAATTTTAGATTCCTTGATGGCGAGGAATCACTAATGCCAGTCTGCATTGGGCAACTATTTCAATTTTAACCAGGATAACAATATCGAGCGGCAGGTCATATTGTCTGACGTGCAAACCACCTAGGAGGAATATGTTAACATACTCACGTACATACACACATACATATGCTAGCCAGTGGTGCGGGAACGAAATTAATATTGGAAGGGTGAGAGCTTCAGCACCACTCCGCTGTAGGATCATGACATGGGAAGATAGGGGGGGGGGGGGGGGGCTTGGGGGTACTGTTGAACATTTTTTGCCGTCTCGCGCCACTTACTGGGGGAGGGGCAGAACCATATGTCTGCTCTCCAGTTGCACCCAACTTTCACGTTCACCAAAAAACCACCGCAATCCTCTCAGAAAACCTCAGTTTGCACCCGCCCTTGATGCTCGCCAAAAACAAACATTCAGGCTCACGTTTACAGGGAGGAGAACCATATGTTTACTCCACCGAAATTCCAGTGAGGCAGCCGCCCCTTGCCCCTATTCTGCTAGCTCGATTATGGTTAAATATAAATTGATCTTCTCACCGTCCATCCACCACGGTCTGTCTTTAGGTCGCAGTAGACTTTGAGAGGCTGACCGCCCGGGTAGATGGTGTAGACTCCGTCCGTATTGGCGCCGCCATATTGCATCTCTGTACAATTGGCTGGCAGAGATTTATCTATAAACAAAACAATGTTCGTCGAACAGTACTAAAACATAATATTATCTGCCTAAATCAAATCGTAGCGAGTCGCTGTTTCAGTTGTTCTGTTCTTGGTTGTTCAGTGATTACTTTACCAAATTAATCACACAATGTAACGTAACCTCGTTATTCCATGAAACTGCCCCCAGACACAATGTGTATATAAACCATTCCATACCGGATTGTGGCACCAAACGGTGTATGCTCTAATACAAACATCTACGGCAAGCTGTTCTTACACCACGGCTCACTCCAACTCCTACTGCACTCTGTCTCTACCAACTACTAACTAACACCACGTCGTCTGCCATAAAGTCCTATCGTCGTACCCTGGATGCCCAGGTGAATGTTGGCAACTTGCCAAGTTTTTCAGCGCACCAGCCTTATTGAGTTCAATAGCAATTACGTGGTAACCAGCCTCATATCCTAGCACCGGGCCTTGGCGGGCTATACACAGCAACTGTAAGAAGGCGCGTCAGCGTCTATATCATTCAAACGAGGGAAACAATTCACTACAATCGGATGTGTATAGCCAACATAGCGGATAACCTTGACGACCGCAAACTAAATAAGGGCAATGACGTACACCTAATGGTTTCAATTATACATCCCGTTATTATGCACTCTGCATTCATATAACCTTTCGTCCGCCGGTGTGGCAAACATCTCAACTAATTTACAAAACGAGTTATAGTTTTACATGGCGTAACTACAGCTACTAATTTCTTCATTTGCATTTTCTCGCGGGTTTTGGAATTTCATACAGGCCGAAGTAAAGTACTATTGCATTCACGGTGGGAAGCTTTAGGTAAATATATCGGGGATTTACAATTCGAAGTTGTATCAACCGTATGTCGATAGATAAACTACTGTGGCAAATAAGTTGTAATGATGTTTGGGTTTAAAATTCGCAAAACTACCCTACCATTATCTTCGTGATAAAGATCCGTAAATGGTTAAACAAAGCACAATAGAAAGTACTATGCATGCTGGCGGTAACATATAAAGGTCTTGGCTAAACCCTGACATGGATGTCAACTTGTAGCATTTAGGTATTCCTGATGTGATTTTTCTCGGATTATATGTTTTTTCGGGTAATAAATAATTAGCTGATGCACACCTTATTTACAGCGGATTGAGCATGCGGTTGATAAGACTATGTAGCGTCCTACTGTATAAATGAAATTACCGCATCCATTTCTCACCTTGTGTAAACCCTGCTGGTCGCAGTTTCATAGTCACTGTTTTGAGAGACGTTTCGTAGCCCTTCCATCTGTACCAAATAATTCCTTTTTTGCTATCCTTCTTTTGATATTGTCCGTTGAGGTTCGAATCGATACAGTTAGTGTACCACCACGCCGCGCGGTACACTTGTGCGCATGAGCTCGACGTTGTGTCGTGATCCGCGTCCTTAGTACTGAATGGCCTGTCTTTGTGTCTTTTCAGGCAATCGCCTGAAAACATGGAAAAACTATATGTACGTATATATATATATATATATATATAAATATATACATACATATAGAGTATATATATACACACACGCACACGGTCACACGCTCACACACACACACACACACACACACACACACACACACACACACACACACACACACACACACACACACACACACACACACACACACACACACACACACACACACACACACACACACACACACACACACACACACACACACACACACACACACACACACACACACACACACACACACACACACACACACACACACACACACACACACACACACACACACACACACACACACACACACACACACACACACACACACACACACACACACACACACACACATATATAGGGTCACACGCGCGCACATATGATCAGTTATAACGAAAAAAAAATTTGAAGCTATTAGTTCAGTACTGTTGCACTAACTTGAATTATGCTATAAACAATAATCATAAGTGTGTGCTTAATTTTTAAACGGTACATAGTTCAACACAGAGTCTTGAAAAATCTCAGCGTGTTATTGCATGGATGTGTAATGAGGACATCATATGTGGTGGTGTAATTTGAGCGGTACCGAGCGTGTGCAAATATTCAACAAAGCATATGCAAGGGTACGTAATAAAACATAAACATAATAAACATCCGTATGATCTGTTAGGACCGTTTAGATCAAATTTACATTGATTAAATTGGCATCCAAAATAATGTAAATCTGTAAATCTATTTGATGGCATTTGTACCGCTGACGATGCCGAGCATATACACGATACCGAGCGTATACACGATACCGAGCATATACACGATACCGAGCGTATGGCAAATACATCACGCACAAAACGAATCACTATTTCCACGTTACGGCTTCCCCACTAACGGCTCGTCGCAGAGACAAACCGACACACATCGCTGTTCAACGTTGATGAAGATTCAATCGTTTGCATGAATATTTGTATTTTTGTGTGACTTAAACTGAGGGGCACCGTAGATGTGGTGCGGTAACCCATGTAGAAACACATGGTGTTGCATTGGTTATATACCATGTTATCTGCTCGGTACTGGCATACGCCATCAAATAGGAAAAGTTGACTATGTCTCTATTATATCAGTATTATTTACCTTAATGCGTGTTTCATATGTGGGTGAAGCAACGCTCACTAATACTTAAAACCCTGACCAATACAAACATGTCTATGTCATCAGCTCGGTATCGTCAGAAACTACCCCACATCAAAATGTGAGTCTATTATGTTTTACTACAGGGTTACATTATTTTGGAGGCCAATCACATCAACGGTCATGCTGCATGTGACTGGAGGCAGGCCAGTGGAGGGCCGATGAGAAGGAGTCTGAGGAGCAGTTAAGACGAAGAGGATAGTTATCGTTATTACACAGCTCAGCATCTAGTCCGGGTGACGATTCTACGCTCTCTACATTTCACCCCCGGCAGACCTGTTCATTATTGCACGAATTCATCTGCAGTGGGAATCATCTGCAGTGGGAAACATTCGGCCACGCTACAGTTTCGGCATGAAGACTAAGAGGAACCTTCTTATATAACCAAGTATCCAGCCCGTGTGACTGTTCAACACGTTTACACCCTCCCTTTGCAGACCTGATAATTCTAACACCAACTCATCTTCTCTGTGAAGTATTCAGCCACACTACATTGACCACATGATGACTATTATTTCACACTTTTAAATGCTACATATAACCTATTCATGTACACGACTGGGTGCACAGAGAAGGCGTAGGAAAAATAAATTACACAAGCTTCGAAACGATAAAAAGAGGATTTGAACCCATATTATCTCGATTGACTCGGTCGTTCTAAACACTACGCCACCACGCACTGTCCCCTTACGTTGATAATAATGAGAATGATACGTTAGTTCTTTTAACCCTATTAGGCAATGCTCTAGGAAAGTGCATGCCATAGTGCCGCTGGAAAAAGATACTAAAGGTGAGAAGTACCTTTTGTTATAAATACCGGTGCTCCGAGGGTTTTTCATCGGTGTTGTGATGGATGGATAAGAATAAAACAAACAATTAATGGTGCCGCCTAAACGGCTAATCATTTATTAAACAGTTCACTTGACATATCTTATATCACGCGATTTGTTGTAAGATGTGCGTCGTAATATGTTTATTGTAAAGCTAGCTGTCCGAGATTCCGTGACGGTACTGATTATCTAAAAAAGAACATGGTATAATGCCAAACTTCGTTTTGTTTAAAATAAATTGTTTTGATAAAGTTGTTTGCTACAAGGAGGGTGGTGGATAAAATTAGTGGTGGATAAAAACTACAGCCTGTCACATCCGGAATCAGCCGACCAACAAAAGGTAAACACCGTTTATGACCACTATTATTGTATGCGGAAGTGTGGTCATAGAGAAATATGCGCCTGTCTTGAGTAACTGAGGTATTTGTCACTAGAAAGATATATACAAATTTCTTACCTTTATAAAAAAATAACTCTATTGTTCACAATATGCGTTGATGTTGAGAAGCTCTAGAAAGTAGGTTGTTGAAAATGTTTGCAGTATAACTTTGACAATGTCACAACTGTTTGTTTGTTTGTTTCAACTTCATCCAAAATGTGTCTAGACACTGCATGGTCACTGATTTTTGAGATGTTGGTTACTCCTGAGGTATACAAATTCGTCTCGCGTCTTCAGAGAGGACTCTCTGACTGATGTGTGAAGCAACATCACCGTGAATGAAATCATACTATTCCACCTTGAATTAATGCTAGTCTGTCGAATAGGAACCCCAAACATGTCGGCTGCAATATACGAACAGGCCCGTTAATCCGCAGACTATTCTCTCTCTAAAGTATAATCTCTCTTGGGCGACCACAATTCTGGGCACGGGTTATTTTTATCAGAAGAAAACCTGTCGTGATATACTATCTGTTCACGGTCACCAGAGACCAGATAAACCGGACACGAGAACTTGCTATGAGCGACCATAACACAGCCGAAATTCGAGCATTACTGGCTTCGAAATGTCTGCCTGTATAGCGACACAAAGTTTGTGGTGTCTTTGTTATTTTCGTAATGCCAAAGATGCTACAATTCAAACACTGCACATCCCATTTGAGAGTCCCATTTTTAGTAAGCATCATGGTTGGTGATTGGCTGATGCGTTCACATCCTACATCGTTGTCTTGCTTTATCCTTTCTCATAAGCGACACCATGACGTAGGTTAATTGTATGCGGAAGTGTGGTCATAGAGTTTGCAAGCAACACAACTGTGTACACTTAAAAAGGACCCGTCAATATTTACTAGTGGCAACGAAATCGACCGTAACGTCAGCTTCATTTTCAATCACGCAGCATTCCTCATATACCCGTCGTCGCCCCAGATGTCAAGCGATAATATGCAATAACAACTAAATAAATACAACAGACGGTTTATCCAAAAACAAAGGTACCCTATGTAATATATTCTACTGACAATGCACCATTATCCGCAATATGGAGTAGGCCCTTACCACCAAAAATATTCTGGTTATAAACCTGCAACCTGCCATTGGCGACCACCTGTCTTGAACGACCGCCGTCGCTGTGCAGAAAGGGTGGTCGCCTAAGACAGGTGCTACTGTACTATGAAGAACTGCACTAGGCGAACACCTAATATCATTTTTCAGGTTTACTTCAATGTACATACATCACATTTTCAGATCGGGTTATCGCAGACACATTTATACTAGAATGATCACCTGCAGTGCTGGATACGACGTAAGCTTCAAATCGCAAAGCGTAGTGTGTTGATTCAGCGTCGATCGAGAAGCCAACGTATTCAGCGAAACTCGTCTCCCCGTCGAACGCCTCCATGTCAATCCTAAGAACGTAGCTGCCATTTTTTGTTACTGAGTGAATATGGTCATTTCCTAACCAGAACTCGCCAATCGTCCGACCAAAGCCGCTCTTGTAATCGCTCCAGCCGCGGTAGAAGTTCTCCGAACCGTCAAGACGTCGCTGGAAGACCTGTGACGCACGAGACAAGGCCCAGGTGAGTACAAAAGATGACAGTATGCGATAATAAACTCATAATGTGACGCCGCTTTATTTGTCACAGTTTCAAACGACAAGGTGTTATGATGACATTGCACACTACACAAAAGAAACTTGAATGTATACAAATTCCGGTATTTTGGCTCGTTTCATTACATACATTATTAATATCAGACATTTATTATTCCAAATGCTGCGGGATTATCTCACGTCCTTCGTCAGAGAAAACGTTTTGTTGTGAGTACGTCACATGACCAGCGTCGTGAAACATAGGGAAAAGGAATGGTGGAATATCCTGTCGTAATAAAGTGTAATAGGCAATACACTGCTAGAAATATACCTGACCATCACATATTTAAATATAATGACATATCAAATCAAATCAATTTTTTTTATACACCACATATCTCTACAAATCAGATTCAGGGGTGTTTACAAACTAAAACATGATGTAATAATACATTACGTAGTCGTTATAATATTACAATACATGTGTTACAAATGCTAACATAAGTACACTTTTCGATATTTAAAAGGACAATAAATTACGAAAATGCTTGATTAAAGAGAAAGGTTTTCATGTCTCTCCTAAAACGTCCAGAGTCACGTTGGCTTCTTAGCTCTAGTGGAAGAGAGTTCCAGAGGGTGGGACCTGCTCATAAAAATGCGCGTTGGCCGTACCGTCCCAGGTTAAATCTAGGAACAACCATGAGAAACTGGTCGGCTGAGCGAAGACTACGGCAGGGAACATATGCAGATCAGCAAGGTACTGTGGAGTGTTTGCATACACAGCGCCGTGCATCAAGGTCAACAGTTTAAATTGAATTCGCTGCGCCACATGTAGCCAATGCAGCTCTCGTAGTGCCGCCGTCAAGCTGTGTTGGTCACGCCGACGTAAGCAGACGACGACACGCGCAGCTGATTGCCGGACCATCTCTAGACGGTGCAAAAAGGTTCCAGTAATGCCGTACAGGGCAGTAGTAATAGAGGTCCCTTACGATCTACGGTGGCGCGCCCTGATGGAAATCCCATGTTAAGAGATAGGGATTTCCACCAGACCGCGCCAAGCGCTTTTCCCGCCAATTATGCAAATGAGGTCTTTGGCGCGCTCTGGTGGAAGTGCAATTGACCAATCACGAGCGAGCTGGGCATTGTGGGCGTGGCTAGTTATGCAAATGAGCTTGGAAAAGTAGTTCCGACCCCGGGTTAAAGCATAGGAATTTTAACCCCATGTTAAAGCATAGGAAATTTTTATCCCATGTTAAAGTATAGGGAATTTTATCGCAAAGGTATCCGACCACTTTTCGAATTTTCACCCCACGTTAAACCATAGGAAATTTTCACCCTATGTTAAAGTATAGGGAATTTTATCGCAAAGGTATCCAACCACTTTTCGAATTTTTATCCCATGGTAAAGCATAGGCCCTTTTTATCGCAAAGGTATCCGACCACTTTTCGAATTTTTATCCCACGTTAAAGCATAGGCCATTTTTATTGCAAAGGTACGCGACCACTTTTTGAATAAAATAAAATATACCGAACAACATTTGAATATGTCACACACGAGATTGCTTGACCCGTAGGTCCAGGCTTCGCCAAGGGATCGAGCCTTTATTTGTTTGACTATGACATGTCGAATATGTGGTGTTATAGTAAGGCGTAATTTACAATAAAAGGATTATAAATTCAACGGAGACTGTTTTGTCTGAAGTAATGTATACGAAATGTAGATTACGTATAGGACTATGTTATACCAGAGCCTATAGCCTCGTTTTGTTTTGTTTTTCGAACAGAGCGGCCATTTTGGAATTAGACCTTTGGTGTCTGTTACAAAAACCCGTACTCGAGACAGGTCTGGACATGTTTGTTTGTCGCAAGCACGCGCACCCTGTATGACGTCATGGTATGCGCAGTAATTTTGTACACGAAGTGAGTTGTTCAAGCAGATAGTGTTTTGGTTAGACCTTGTGTTGAACTTGCGCGTGTGTAATGTAATCCCTTCATGTGACGTCATGATGCAGTGATGTCATGATCAGTGACATCATCAAACTGTTATGGGTAGTAATTTTGTACGCGAGGTGCGTTGTTCAAGCAGATAGTGCTTTGGTTAGACCTTGTTTTGAACTTGCGCGTGTATGTAGTGTAATCCCTTCACGTGACGTCAATTAAATAAGTAATTGCGCATGCGCAATAGTAACCACTCGACCTCTCGACCCAGACAATCAACCCGGACCAACAGCCAATGACCAGTTCAACGACCAGTCAGCCTTCTCTGCCTACGAGGCTTATGACGCTTCGTCGGAGGTGACAATGTCAGGTTGCTGGTTGGGTTGATTGCCGGAGCTGATGACGGAGACGAAATTGGTTTGATCGTCGAACTGGTCGTCAAACTGTTCATCGGACTGATCGTTGAACTGGTTGTTGACTGTTGGTCCGGGTTGCTTGACGGGGTCGAGAGATCGAGTGGGCCCGTAGGCGCAGAAGGCTGACTGGTCGTTGAACTGGTCATTGGCTGTTGGTCCGGGTTGATTGTCTGGGTCGAGAGGTCGAGTGGTTACTATTGCGCATGCGCAATTACTTATTTAATTGACGTCACGTGAAGGGATTACATTACATACGCGCAAGTTCAAAACAAGGTCTAACCAAAGCACTATCTGCTTGAACAACGCACCTCGCGTACAAAATTACTACCCATAACAGTTTGATGATGTCACTGATCATGACGTCACTGCATCATGATGTCACATGAAGGGATTACATTACACACGCGCAAGTTCAACACAAGGTCTAACCAAAGCACTATCTGCTTGAACAACTCACTTCGTGTACAAAATTACTGCGCATACCATGACGTCATACAGGGTGCGCGTGCTTGCGACAAACAAACATGTCCAGACCTGTCTCGAGTACGGGTTTTTGTAACAGACACCAAAGGTCTAATTCCAAAATGGCCGCTCTGTTCGAAAAACAAAACAAAACGAGGCTATAGGCTCTGGTATAACATAGTCCTATACGTAATCTACATTTCGTATACATTACTTCAGACAAAACAGTCTCCGTTGAATTTATAATCCTTTTATTGTAAATTACGCCTTACTATAACACCACATATTCGACATGTCATAGTCAAACAAATAAAGGCTCGATCCCTTTGCGAAGCCTGGACCTACGGGTCAAGCAATCTCGTGTGTGACATATTCAAATGTTGTTCGGTATATTTTATTTTATTCAAAAAGTGGTCGCGTACCTTTGCAATAAAAATGGCCTATGCTTTAACGTGGGATAAAAATTCGAAAAGTGGTCGGATACCTTTGCGATAAAAAGGGCCTATGCTTTACCATGGGATAAAAATTCGAAAAGTGGTCGGATACCTTTGCGATAAAATTCCCTATACTTTAACATAGGGTGAAAATTTCCTATGGTTTAACGTGGGGTGAAAATTCGAAAAGTGGTCGGATACCTTTGCGATAAAATTCCCTATACTTTAACATGGGATAAAAATGTCCTATGCTTTAACATGGGGTTAAAATTCCTATGCTTTAACCCGGGGTCGGAACTACTTTTCCAAGATCATTTGCATAACTAGCCACGCCCACAATGCCCAGCTCGCTCGTGATTGGTCAATTGCACTTCCACCAGAGCGCACCAAAGACCTCATTTGCATAATTGGCGGGAAAAGCGCTTGGCGCGGTCTGGTGGAAATCCCTATCTCTTAACATGGGATTTCCATCAGGGCGCGCCACCGTAGATCGTAAGGGACCTCTATTACTACTCAGGGCCGCCTTTCCGACGTCAAGTCGCGACTTGACTAGCGCGTGTACAAACGACTTGCACGCTGAAAGCGGGAGAGATGATCGTATTCGCGCTATGCCACGTAGTTGGGCGTAGGCAGCCCGACAGGTACGGCTAATTTGTGCGGCCATCGACATCGTGGAGTCGAGGTGCACTCGAAGTTCACGTATGTTTGCGGAAGTGTTGACGTTACAACCGCAAATGTCGATGGGAAGAGGCGGTGGCTGTGAAACACGGTTGTTTGGTGCTGCAAACAGTATCGCCTCTGTCTTCGCCTCGTTCAAAAGCAGGTAGCGCGACGCCATGCTTTCACGTCAGTCATACAACAGGATATCCGGTCGGCGGCGGACGCAGAATCATTTTGCAGAAAATCTACATAGAGTTGGGTATCATCAGCGTAGACATGGTAGCGAACACCGTGCTTCTCGAATATGTCGGAAAGACCAGCACAGTATATCTAAAATAACAGAGGGGCCAAAATACAGCCCTGTGGAACTCAATGTCGTAGTCGGCTGTGGCAAGAAAGATGACCGTCAACGCTGACGCACTGTGTTCGGTCGGCAAGGAAAGAGGCGAGCCAGCAAAGTGTGTCGCCTCGCAAGCCGATTCGGTCTAGTTCAGCGACAAGAATGTCATGGTCGATCGTGTATAACGCAGCGCTGAGGTCAAGTAGAACTAGTACTACATGATTACGAGCATCCAGTGATCTTAACACGTCGTCTTGGATACACAAAATTGCTGTCTCAACGCTGTGTGACGGGCGGTAGGCGCTCTGAAAAGGATCTCCGATGCCGCTGTGTTGCATACGTAAACGCAGTTGAGCAGAGACGTGGCGTTCAAGTAACTTGGACGCGTACGGAAGGTTCGAGATAGGTCGGTAACTGGCGTAGTCGTAGACGTGAAGACCGGAACGTTTAAGAAGAGGCGTGAAGACTGCGTGCTTTTAGGCGGGCGAGAACAGTGGAAGACTCGTAGGACGGTTGATCAATGTCACGAGAATCGGCGCCAAGATGGATATATTCACCTTCAGAATAACGGAAGGCAGTGGATCTAGCTTGGACGACTTTGTCTTGCCATATGTGATCAGTGTCGTTAGTTCTTCGAGCGTAGCCGATTGAAACGCAAGCAGCGGCGAAGAAACCACACGTGGCTGTGCGTTGTCAACATTAGCTGATGCAACCACGATTCAGCTGCGAATCGAGTTGATCTTGTCGGCAAAGTGGTAAGCGAAACGCTCGGCAACAACGGCAGGGCCACCAATGCCGGTGGGAAGATGGTTTACACACTTACGGTCAAGAAGATGGTTCGCAATTCAGTATAGGAAAGACGGTGCTCGTTGGTCCTGCTACGTCGCCACGTGCGCTCACGCAGATGGATCTGACATTTCAGCTCATCCAGTTGCCGAAACCACCACGGAGTATGCGGGGCTTGGTGGTGGCGAGGTCACAAAGAACGGCAAAGTGATCTGTGTCAATATCGTCGACGGATACTCGCGTAACAGGCGATGAAGAAGAAGCAGTGGTGATGAGGTCAAGCATGTTACCCCAGTTGTGCGTCGGGTCCGTGACGTTCTGTCTCGCATTGGAGTCTGAGAGAACATCATGTAGAGCTCGTGCGTGCGCATCGTTGTTGTCGCCGTATCACACGTTGAAGTCGCCGAGGATAATGATCGGCGACTTCAACAAGATCTCTAAATTCGGCAAGGAAAGTGGCGAACGGCTGGATGTTAGGGCTGGACGATGGCGGTCGGTATATATAAAGAACACACGTAGTGTAGAGGAGACTGTGTAGAAGCGTAATTGCAGGTCGAGACACTCAAAATATGAAGCGGGCCAAAGACGGGAGTGGTCAACAGTTTACGATGCTCTGAACAGAACGCTGACACCGCCGCCACGACGGTTACTCCGAGCAACGTGCTCAAGGAGATAGCCGCAAGGTGTGACGGCGGTCGCAGACACAGTGTTCTCGCTGGATAGCCAGTTCTCCGTAATACATAGTATGTCCAGGTCATGGTTGGCAACGTAGTCAACAAGAAAGTCTGCCTTGTTGCAAACTGACCTCGCATTCAGCAAACACAACTTGGCTGCCCGCACAATTGGGATCAGTTGTATCTTCAGGAGGTTAGCCGTGTTGATGTCCGTTTGCCTGGCCGGTGTGCGTCGCTGTTTGCGGACAACCCCACGACAGTCACGGTGGTTGGGCCGATGGAGTATCACTCCTGCACTGCACGCAACACTCCTGGCAGCATTGTTCAAACGAGTGCACCTGTTAAATTGCAGATGACGTAGGAACTGTCTTGCATAGACAAGTCATGCTGCAAACCATGGATATGCAGTCCGCTTTTGAAAGTACTCAAAAAGATACTGATGAACTTTATAATGAATGAGCTGGATACCTGCTAAAGAAGTGAAATTAACCTTTTTCATTCCCAATTTGAATTAAATATGCTCTAAAATAGCGTCCTGATATTCCAATAATGTTGTTAACTCTCTCCGTCACCCTTTCAATGAACCTATTTGTGGCGTTTGTCTGTACACCTAGCGACCGTTTGTGATGTCATCAGAGGAAAGGCCGCTGTTTTACTGTACATGAAATTGCAATCGCAGAATTTAGTACTTTTTGATATCACCATAAAGATAATAATCTTACCTGTGTCGCTTGATATGGGAATTTCTTTACTTTTTGGGTTATTGTCGTTTGAATATTGCGATAGGATTTACTATATTTTGATATTACAAATAAACATGCCGCTTGGTGTAACTAGGATTTGTTTTTAGTTTTTGAATTACTGTCGTTTGAATATCGCGAATACTTAATATTGCAATGTATACAAGACCGCGGATGTAATACAAGGTTCAGCAGAAAAAGTAGATATCCTCACCGTCCATCCACCGCCGTCTGTCGTGAGATCACAGTAGACGTCGAGAGGCTTACCGCTCGGGAAGATGCTGTAAATGCCATCTGTGTTGGCGCCGTTAATTTGGATTTCAGCACAATTATCTGGCAACGATTCGATAAAACAAGTACATTTTCAAAGTACATGTAAACTATTCAAACGTTACATTATTTAAAATACTCTGGATATATTGACATGAAACATGTTTTATGCCAATTCAGCATAGACGACCAAAAAAGCATAAATCAACCAGATAACGTAACGGTCATTCAGCGATTCGAACATCACGTATTAGCGTAGAAAACATCAATATAAAGTTTATGTCTGTGTAATTATTATTAAACTAGAGAGAACAGTCACATTTGTAGACAATTACCTTTGTCACAAGTAACACCTTTAACGTGATATTCAATCACTTGCGTTGAAATACATAGAGCCGTTCTTTCAAGTTGAATTTCGCTCGGAGATTTAAAATAAAATTATATGGACGATCGCAGTAATATAAATTATTTAATTGCAAGATCTATTTTTATTGTTAATAGGTTTATCACAATGTCTTGATGTCCCAGTAACTGGACTGCGTAACTTATACGTATCAGAATAACAGTACATCCATATTCTTGCCTTCGCTTTGCCTTCACGCGTGTCTCCTTCATCAGTTTTGCTGCCTTCTTTCACCCGATCCTTTACATATATTTTCCCTCCCCTACCGCAACTGATAAAGTATAAATGTATTACAGTTTTACTCACTTTGACCGGCACCGCACGCTCGATGAACAGCGGCCAGCAACAATACGACCAACACGCAGCTGGTGTAGAACCCAGGCCGGGTCATTTTCTCAAGGAATTTCACCTGTCCTATCCTGGAAAGACTTATATGCTAAAACATCAGGAAGCTTTATTGACGCAAAAGTAACCAGCTCTGTTTTGGCAAAATTAAAAGCTAAAAACCGTGCACCTTAACTTAAAGTGTATCGCTATTTCCATGAGTAGTGTGCTCAATCTTAACTAAATATTAGGGGAGACCGGTGTTGGTTGTGACACTGGTTGGTTGTCACAGTGCCTCAAGTGTTTCCCATAAATGGCAGGAACATTCGAAATTGTCACTATAGTGACCGTTTAGTAAACATGAAACCCCTTTTGTCATTTTTTTGTTCCATGACTCAATATTGACGTGATGGTAATAATTAGCAGGAATTTCGTAGAATGAGACGTGTCAAAATCCTGGAAGGTACGGTTAGCGTCAGATGTCTCTGTAGTATATGTGTCTACAATTTGAACGGTTTGTATATAGACCTATGTTTCGTTGGCACAACTTGTAAACTGCGATTTGCGGAACTGTTTCAGGCTTACAAAACGCAATTTGAAGGGCAGCGTACCTTCAACCTATTTGTTCTAGTATTAAAACACTAACAAAACTCGCGGAAGACGGATTGCAGTAATATATGTAAATGCCATTTGTTATGACATGAATGTACCTAGCTGTGTTCAGGCCGAGATACACTGACACTTTTCACCCGACCCGACCAGATCAGACCAAACAAGACCAGACTCACCCCGACTGCACCGACTGCACTCTACTCGAAGCCGACGTGAGGTCATAAACACGTAGTCTTGAGAACTTTAGAATCCGTCAGACTGACACCGACTAGCCCCGACATAGCGCAGTCGGTTTCAGTCGGTGTAGTGTGTACACTGCAGTTGGGGTGGGTGTAACCTGGTCTGGTCGGATCGGCTAAAAGTGCCAGTATCCCGGTCTTTAGGCAACTGAGTGGGGGCGGAACAGTCGTGGGTCGGAATAGTCGCAGAAACCAAACGTAACGTTGCACAGTCGAATTACGTTGTAGCATAAAATACTGCAGTTATAAAATAATGCAGTTCCGACCCGCAATGCACATGTCCGGAAATAGAAGTTTGCTGTGTAAGGGAATAGTCTGCCCTATTATAAAAATATGGGTAATATTTTATTTAAATGGCCCAAACTAGGTTCACACTACTGATCCTAAGTCCCAAACGTATGCATCAACACAGGGGAGTACCTACACGGCGGATGTTGCTAGTAATTTAGGCAAGTTAAGTAAAAGATTGCCAAAATATTAATTTAATCGCGGGTGTAAAATCATTAGGATGTTGCTCATCTGAGACATTTGGAAGAAGGATATTTGTGGAAATATTTATACTAGCCAACTAACGTGTAAGTTGTATTCAGCCCAAATTATCTACAAACTGCCAAAACACGTATTTGGTGCTAACATAATATATATTTCGGGGGAGAATACTTCCTTACACAGCAAACTTCTATTTTCGGACATGCGCATTAAGAGTCGGAACTGCATTATTTTACAAATGCAATGTTTTGTGCTACAACGTCCTCGAACGTCAGTATAACGGGTTGAGCATACACACAGCAGTACCATTCTGCTTACTGCGTGTGCGCGCATGCGCAGTGAACAATGGTACCTATATTTTTTACCTGACCTTTGACCATCACCATGCGTCAAAAGTACATCAATTCATGTTTTCCTGCATACATTGACTATAAAAATCACTGACGTCTCATTAACGAACGGTGTTTCTAGAGGAACAAATAATATGTTTACAATTTGGAAAATATCACGATTTCATGGTGTCTCTGTAACTGGACTGCGAAACGGTAACTTAAATGTTGTTTATAACCTGTCAGTGCACGTTTCGGCTGACGAATAGTGAATTGCTTATTGCTGGTTCTTCAATGGCCTACCAAAACAGCGTTAGCGGAACAAAGCTCTTTTGACTAGTTTCAGTGCTTTATTCACGGCGGGACGTTGCGTGTAATAACAATGCTATCACCAACCGATACGTGACGGTTTTCAGCCTACACTCAAACCGTGCGAGCGGTACGCGGCGTATATAAACAAGTACCTACATGAGCAATGTAGCACCACACGGGTTGTCAATGCGGTGAACGCGGCACTATACTAATTTTTAAATAGATTATTATCCAGGCAGCATAAATTATTCACCCCCACCCACAGTAGGCTGTCAGCCTGTGTAAGACGATCAATATACTACTTTAAAACACCTTAATATATTTACTGAATATTTACAAAATAAAATCTCTCTCACATGTACGATGACGTCATTAGACATTACATGTACTGATTACGTTTGAATGGTACGCAGACTCTACGAAGTATTTGATATATTGGGTATATTAAAAAGAAAGTGAGTAATCATGACACAGGCGTTTACGATTGTAAAATGAAAAGGCAGACCTATGATTGTGTGTTTTATGCACTCATTTGTAGTGGTTATTAACTTTTTGTCAAGCCACATATGGTAAAATTGTTTAATGTCTCTTTAAAATACAATTTTCGTCAAAGTGATATGATTCTTAAAACATTAGCTATAATAATAAAATATAAGTTAAACTTCTAGATATGTACGTTATAGCCACCGTTTTTATGTTGGAATCGGGGAACATGAAACAAACAGTCTCTGCCAGGTCAACTGTCAGACAATTTTGGAGACTAGCCCCATGGTCAGTATTAAGCGAAAGAAACGTTGACAGTTATTGTCGAACGCCAAGTCTGACCAGTCGGCGACAACGAGTTTATACATTACACTTATAAACGTAAGTGCCTACATACCGAGTGTCAGTGGTTCTTCAACGAAACTGTGACTTCAGCAAGTGTTTAAAAAACGCGCAAGAAACAAGGCTTTAATCATTCGGTGAGGCTATACTGTCCAAGCAGCCATATATATGACGATCCTTTCGGTTTGGCGAGTGCGTGAAAATGCTTGCCTGTACTTGTTAGTAGGTGTACACCGATCGTCTCACAGCAACAGCATAAACACTGATATGTATATCGATATCATTCAGATCACGTCAACAAGAGCCTAACTAAATCAAGGAATAGGACTCGATGTTACTGTGAAGTTCGGCACACCGTTGGACTGGAATTGGACCCACCGTTAACCGGACGGATGTCTAAGCCACTGTTAGCGGGGAGTTGGGACCACTGTACGTTAGAATGGATTTTGGACTATTGGTAGCGGTGAGGTTAGCGCATTGTTAGTCAGGAGTCATGTACACTGTTAGCAGGTAATTTGGATCACCGTTACCAGATATAGCGTTAAGGATATGATACTGCGCAGCGCTATATTATAAGAACTTTCCTTTACAACACCGGACCAACTGTCTTTGGCAGCTATACACATGATATTCACGATTGTGTAAATCTACAACGTTATATTTTTAATCTGCATGTACACACTGCAGTACGGTGAACGTACGCTAGCAGTCTGTCATTTTCATAGCCTCGGCGATAACCTACTGCTTTGTTGCAGGGAAACGCGCGCTCTGACCGAACTTGGTCAGAGCGACCTATTTTCCGGGAAACATTTACTAACTGGGTCAGCGCGACCTATTTTCCGGGAAATGTTCGATCTCTAACTGGGTCAGAGCAACCTATTTCCCAGAAAACTATTTTCCTATTTTCAAAAAATTATGGAATACGCTGTTTCAGCAGTAGTTATTTTAGTTATGAAGACGAAACGTCGGCTTTGAGAGACTACGATCGATCCGTTGACACTGTCACTGACAGTGAGAGATTGACGAATCGTGCCTGGTAAAGTCACGAACTATTGTGCAGGGTCGGATCTGCCGGATTGTTACTTCAGTTATCAGTGGTACGCTTACTTGGAAAGTTGGGTATTAATGACATGTGCTCGTTAAACTCTTTAAACGTTTAATCTTTACTGATCATGCTTGTCACGAGCGATGTTGTCACAATATCAAGTCACAGCCAATGAGGTTTTGTGTTACAACTCACCGTGTAACAGACCTGCAGTGGCTAATTTAGTTAATTACTATTATTATTAGTTATCAGAGAAAAGACTAGAATAGAAAATCCAGATTCGCGTTATATAAAAGCATTATATAAAAGAATGCTGCACAAGGCAAGCATATGGTTGCCGTCACTGTGGGCGCGTTTCTAAAGCAACAAGGTTTGAACGATTTGTTTATTTTCGCGTCTGTAGGCGTAGTTCTTGGTGTCTACCGGAACAGAATGTAGTTGACAGTTAAGAGTCATGACCGGAATTTGGTTCAGAAATTGGCCTGACCTTAGATTCACTTCGTGACCATGTCCTGGTTTTAAGATCGAACCGGAAAGATGAAATTATGCAAATAAATGCAGACCCCCTCACGTGAGTGAGCCCCCTCATCCCCATAGTATGACAACATTAAAAACACGCATGCGTAGAGCCATAATTCTACAAATGTCATACTATGCGTTTCGATACCTTACGGTTTAAAGACAATTCCAGGATTTGGCTTGAGGCCAAGCCAGTTTGTTTAAAAGGGAACTATTTTTGGAATTACGGGGAGGGCAGCAATGAACCCAGACGAAGAGACACGTTGACGCTCTCCACGGGAAACTAGGAAAATGTTTCCCACAGTTTAGACTTATCAAAATTTCGGCAGATATAAACCACGGTGGTTTATATATTGTGTTATCGTTCGATCTTCAAAAACCACGGACACTTTAAATGTAAAATAGAGTTGAACTGTCGGCGCACATGAATGTGCAAACGTTGTACGGACATCGTGTCTGAAGTTTCTACTGATGAATAAAAAATATATATTCGTGACGAACCTGGAACGCTTGTTTGTTCAATTTAATTGACAAACAAATACACCCTTAGCCGTGAGGGGACAATGCATCACCACAGCACGATGATGCACACGGCTTGGCGAGCGACATACCCGAGGTAAGGCTCCGGTCTTCTGAAGCCATTGCGTACCGCCCAACTGAAGGAAGGAAGGAAGGAAGACGGAGGGGACAACAACTTTACAACCGGTGTAAAATCGGAATTCCAAGATGTCACTTCCAAAATCGGAATCTGCAATTAGATACTTGTCACGTGATCAACAAATTGTAATTACTGCCATGTAACAATAAAAATATACAACAAAATAATGTATCTTGCTCTATGTTCCGTTTCACAGAAACTACGTTAGTTGGCGCCACTTTATTCAACTAGGAATTAAATCTGGGGTAAGACCACAATTGATATATACCCATAACATTACGACTTTGACAAAAATATATAACTTCTAGCACCAGAACCCATGCCTGGTCACAAATGTATTCATATAGGATTATTGTTAAAATGTATGAGTATGATTACTGAGAAAATTAGTGTAATCAATTGTATTTACTTGTGCATGTAATCATGATTACATCAATAGCTTAGTCATTGTCTGTACAATTTTACAACATTCTGGTTGGTACCATATATTGGATAACAACAGCTGCAGACAAATCTGACATAATGGGTATACCCATATTTGACTGCTTGCATTGTAGTTGAAACCTAGGCAACTTTCAAATAGGTCAACAATTACACACGATTACTGCTATAGACAAATATCATTCCATACATTGTATGTTACAAACACAATGTGACCCAATAATAACACTCATAAAAAGTGTATTTATTATTCTGTGTCATATGAGCTACCTGTGTAATATGGTGTATTTAATGTATCTCATGTGCGGGGGGGGGGGGCAAACAGAAAATCGGGCAAAATGAAAATAAAATAAATAATGACATATGGCAAAGAAGAGTTTTTTTAATCAAATTATTACGATGATTTATATTTATTTCAACAATTCCTGCTAATACAAACAATCTATAATACAATGTAATAACATTGTATAAAATGCTGTAGATCAGTTATTAATAAGAGAGAGTGTCAAAAATAATAATATTATACAAAATAACAGCATGACAAAATGTATCTAAAATAAATTATTTACATGTGAAAGAACACAAATTACAAATAAATATAGCAGGTTAATTATACATCACCAAGTTGTAATGTTTATAAAATATAATTTTTTTTATAGCACAGTATCCCGTTTTCAATACTGCTCAATGCTCTTTACATTTTACTCCCTGGCAGACCTGTTCAATCGAACACCATTTCGTCTTCTCTGGGAAGCAATCAGCCATGCTGCAATTATTGCGTGAAAACTATTCATATATAAATATCCACCACTGTTGGTAGCCAGTGATGGAGATTTATTTATACAGCTGAGTGAACTGAAGCATCAGAGAGTGAACAAACTTGTCCAATGTTCGATACGGCAGCACAGGATTCGAACCCGGGCTCTCTCAATTGAGAGTCCGATGCTCCATTCACTGTGCCAATGCGCTCCACATATCTGTCTGCGTGTTTACTGTTCGCAACAATTGCGTGACATCGTTTATAATCTCGTTCGCAAGAAAGTTCGATCGGAAGGTAAAAATAGAAGTGACACATATGATAGCAAGTAAACTAATAAACAAATATTATTCATCGTATACATTCACTTTCCTAAAATGCGTTAAAATGATAATTAACTCAAAATGCGACTTTAAAATAAACAGCAACCGAAGAACCACGTCTGCCGCTGTCGTCGGCGAGATCCCTGCACAGCGCTCTCGTTTGTTGTCGCTTGTTCCTTGAAGGCCCATAGCCGGGGGAGTTCACGAGGTTCATGTGAACCCCCCTTTTTGTGAACCCCCTTTCTCTAAAATGTGAACCCCTCAAATGTGTATCTTTAAAATGTGAGTCACTAATTGTATTCCATGTTTCTCAAAAGCGTTAACCCCCTCGTAAAAGCTGCTGGATGTATTCAAGCATTACAAGGAATGCCAAGGAAGGCTGATTTGTACAGATGTTAAAGGGAGAACCCTTATTTATTAAGTGATTATCATTGATTGTATGAGAGCCTGGTTGAGGGGTATGTCTCCATTGCCATGTGTGAAAAGGGCAGTCACTAGAGGAATGTGTATCAAAGGACCATGCATCCAATTAGCCATGCAGAAGGACTTCACACTATCCCAGGGTATCCGCGTGGGGTAACGAATACACAAGAAGCCAGTTGTACACCAAACGTTAAATTATGTGAGTCCTAATTGTAGACCTGCTGGTGATGTTAATGTGGTGTTTGTATATAAGATAAAATAATATAAGACAAAACCACACGGTCCACCAATGGTAATGTTTCACCATTCAATACAAAGTTTGGGGGGTGTATATCCTTGAACCTTTTACAGCAAAACAAATCATAACATTACTTTTGGCACTATTATATACATTTGATATCGTGTTCTATTCCATATTTTGAACAGAAAGATAACAACATTGATAAACCCATAGATGAGGAAGCCAAGAGCACTAAATCGTCAGCATACATCAAATGATTAATTAAGGACATGCCTACTATACATCCAGCATTAACATTGTTTAGTTTTTACTGAGATCATCCATGTATACACAAACAAGATACGGAGAAAGAATTCCTCCTTGGCGTACCCCATTACTAACAGAAAATCTGTCAGACATGATATTCTTTCAACGTACATACATTTTTTGTATAGTACACCAAAATACTAAAATTCTAACTATGTATATGGGTATACCCAGTTTTACGAGTTTCAGAAACTGAACATAATTATTTATATGATCAAATGCGCTGGAAGCATCCAAAAAACATGAATATACAATACTGTTCATGCTATGATACTTTAGTACAGCCTCTTTGAAGGCATATAGACACGTATCTGTACTGTGTTTAGCCTTGAAGCCAAACTGATTATTACATGTAGTTAAAGGAAAACAAAAGGCAACGTTTTTGGTGTTAAGCATCTAAAAGAGTTAATATAAACTAACAATTTCCAACTACAATCAAATAACCAGAGAAAATGCCAAGTTGTTGTGCATTCGGAGGTTCAAATCGAACATCTGGAAAAAAGGACGTATTAAGATGCTGGGATCTCATTCCATTCGTAATTCCTGCACTGTACTTGTTTTATATTATAGTGTTAATAAAGCCTTAAAGGGAAGCGTGCTACAGTGCTACAGTGTTTTGCTATGCACCACAGCTAGGAATAGAGTGAGTGAGTGAGTGAGTGAGTGAGTGAGTGAGTGAGTGAGTGAGTGAGTGAGTGAGTGAGTGAGTGAGTGAGTGAGTGAGTGAGTGAGTGAGTGAGTGAGTGAGTGAGTGAGTGAGTGACTAATGTATGACTATACTAGTAATAATGTGATTTAAGCAGTTGGAGTTGGTACATGGAACCTGCAGAGGTGTGATTATATATACTTCTATATATAATGTAAACTAAGTATAGGTATGATGCCATTTATATGTATATAGCACCAACTAATACTATCTCTGACTGCTGGTGGGATTTACTTTGTTGGTAGGAAGCCAAGTCCTCTGTCTGGAAAAGCTACCAGCCCAATTTCTAAATGGTTTAACTGACACGGCAGACTGCAATTATGTTCAAGAAATCTTACAAAACATGTACGCATAATAATAAATAACAAAATGTCCATTTAATTAATTAATAATTGTAATACATGTGATGATTTATGACTATTTAATTCAAAGACATCAAAGTCATAATTTTATTTTCCAAAATACAAATGTCAACTTTATTCTAAATCATCATGCACAACATTACTATTCCAGAAGGGACTATAGGTGGTGGTGGTGGTGTTGCTTTGTTATGTCACTAATGATATGATTTCCCTCCAGACACAATTGTTGCACACTTAACACACCAACAAGCCATATTCTTTCACAGTTTTGCAAAGTTTATAGAGTATTATTAATATAGTCACATAGCTTAGAAACATTCCTAAATACTGTGTTACACCACTATACATTTCAAACGTTTATTTCGTTAATAATAATATTTTTGGCCAAGTTATTAATTCCTTTATATTACAACTCATGTCACGCTAAACCAAATGTTTGTGGGTAATCTGTAACGTTTGACATTTCCTCATAAAATAACTCCATATGAGTGAGTAAATTCCTTCAGTGTTATTTAATTTATAACTATTGTCTACAAAGTATACATATATTTCATATTTTAAGATTATCTGCCCCAAAAGTGTGACAGAATATGGCACCATATACAATCTCGACATACACAATATTGCATGTTCACAACACATATGGTAGAAGATTACTGTTACCTTCTCGTTGGTTTCTACCATGGATCACAAAAGTAATTTATATTGCTATTGTATGAACTAAGAACTCTCTGGCTCTGCTGTGTTGTCTGTACGATATAAATAATAAACATGTATTATGTAGATATGTGCCAACACATATTTTTTTCAGTTACATGCTGGTGAATAGTCAGGCGAGGGCTTGGCATGGAGACATACATTCATGTGTAGCTGTCGTTGATCCTTACAAAGATTAATTGCCACTTCTGGGCGTGTTGAATTTAATTGACTCTGAAGAAGTAGTAATATATATTAGTGTCCTTTAAATCACTGATTACAAGAGTATACTAGGGAAACGTTTTATGACTTTATTACTGAGACTGATCCGTCTACTCTGACTCTCTGACAGTGTAGGCAGTGTAATTACCATCCCTATCCACTATTGAATAGTCTTACTCAAGATGGCCTCTAATGAGGTCGGTTGCCTCAATAAAACTGGCTGGCCAACTATCCAATTGGGGTAAGACCACATTAAGGATTCATCCGCCATTACCGACCGAAAGAGTGCCCTTGAAAACACCGTTTTGGGGTCATGAGTGAATTTTTTTCGAGCACTTTGGCCTGGCACATGTTAGTCCAGTGAATACTGAATGTACTACTGCATTAGATCTTTCACGAGGTAGCAATAAACATATGCTAGTCGCTCGCGTATTAGCACAGTGGCTATTTTGCAGAACGCACCAATATTTCAAAATCCGTCATCAGATTGGGGCGAAATTGAGGGGTGTCAGGTTTGGGTGGATTTTTCTGAAAACTGAGGTATGAGAATTTTACGAGTTTTCCACAGCACTTGTGTCAATGGAGGATAAATAAGCTGTGAAATTTTCAAGAAAATTGTTCGTCAAATTTAGCAGGAAATGAAGGAAACGTTATAATGGCCGCCTATGTAGAATTTAAATGTGGTCTTACCCCAGTTATAAATACTCCGTTAGGTGGCGCTATCGTAAGTTTACCAATTAAACTATGTGCGCATGCGCTGTGACTGTGTAAATAAGAGGGCTTTCCGATTCTTCGGAAGACAACGAAAACCAAATCGATTTCGAAGCAGCTGGTTACCGGTTTGAACCACAAAAACAAGGGCCTGTGTTGGAAGATAGGGCACAGGGACGTGCCGGTGGGCACGAACAGGAAGGCCCACGGGCAGTGGAAATGTCGAGGCGCATACCATGCCGAGATGAAATTGACTGGTGACGAGTGGTGTCGGTGTGGAAAATGCCTTTTAGCCTTAGTTAGGGCTTAGGTGATATACTCCAAACAGCCCAAACTTGAGCTAACGCAGGATCTCCTTGTTCAGGGACAAAAAATTAATATGCCTGCTGCCAGGAGCCTGAGGAGGCGGTTGCGACTCGACAGCAACGCTGTTGGTGAAGGTGTGGTAGTCACCAGATGGTAGCACTGCTCATCGACACCCACCCACTACCCCTTGCACACACCACTGCACACCAATACCCCTGCCCTGTATATAAACCCCAACCACACCCATGCAAAGAGCGCCACACCGATCCACCCGAGCAAGACATCATACTTCGATGTGCTGGCTCAGGATCAACGGCGACTACAGAACACAACGCAGCAACCGAACGTAAAGAGCGAGCCACGTAAGTTACCACTAATTACCCGTTCGCTCTTTACCACATTGGTACCAGAAGTATATGTACGTCCACGCGCCTTTGTAGGCCAACGTGAAAAGTTATTCAGATACATTTTGGGCAAATAAGTCGCAAATTCCAAACGTCAAATTGACGATGCTATGTGAATTGTTGCGCAGTTCCGTTCATTCGTTCAACTTTTTCTGAATTTATTCGGAAAGACAACGAATTTGTTATACGGGGCAACGCCCATGACAACAACAACTACGCCACCAGTTTACCGAGGGAACTAAGTCGATATAATTTCAAACGTCAATTCGACTGTACTGTGTGAAATTATACGCGTTGTCGTTTATTCGGTCTATTTTTGTACCGAAACTTATTCGGAAAAACGGCAAACTGGTTATACGGGTAACGCCCAGGAGAACAATGAATACGACAATTAGCTAAGTTATATTTATGTTGTCCAAGTACATATAAATTTTGACTACGAAGCTTGTATATATTGCAATGTCAGTTGACTGTAATTAAATACTTCGCACATTCCCTTGTACCTCGCCACGCAGCGACAAGGGCGTGGTTCAATTGGCAATTACACACGGGTGACTTCGCGGACAAAGCGCATTGTCCACTCGCATTGTATGCCAACATTAAATTCATTGTCTCCACACAACATTCGTTAAACTGGTTATCTAGTTGAAATAACGCTGATGGTTAACGATAACTCGCTGACATTAGTCAATAAGTCGAGGATATCAGTTCTACCGTTTGCAACTATATAGAACGCCATGAAGGGGAATTTTGTTACACTGTGCCTTATTACAGGTAACAATTGATAGTTGATAATTCATAAATTATTGTCCGGTAGTTGTCTTTTAAAATAATCATCTTCTAAACTAATTGGGTATACCATCCACAGTTGAAACGTACTGTATAGCCATATAATGACAGACTAAATGCCACTGAACATGGCTCCACCAAGAAGACAAAAAAAAACTCAGGGTAATGGGAATGTCGATTCAGAAATCGACAATCAAACAACTACAGAGGATGTCAAACAAACGGACGAATTTGAATTTGGTAGCCCTAGTCGTACAGCCTCAACAGAGCGTATATACGACAGCATAACCAAGCTTGGGGCCAGATTCTCTCAACTAGAGGATAGGTTTGACAGGAATGAATCTGTCATCGAATCGAGGCAGAAAGCGTTGTTTGAAATAACTGAAAAACTAAACAAACAGGACACAATTGAAGCAACCGTACGTGCCTTACAGGCAAAGGTGTTCGGCCCGGAAAGAGGCCCGGTTGTGGAAATATGTGCCGGGTTCTCTTCAGGAGCCCGACCGAAGTACGCACAAACAGAAACTAAGCATCGCGATGAGCACAAGTCCCTGTCAACGGAAGCGGTGCATGTCGAGACAAGAGACACCCTCCCCAACAGTAATTACGATGGTCCGCAACGATACCAATACGAACGATCTAGCCATGATCAGTACTTCACTGAACCTGGGGATGACCAACCAATGGAACGTCCCAACCACAGTCGACGACGCCAGGACAATAGGAATGGTCTCGAGATATCTCGTAGGCCAAGTGACAGAAATGTCACTATCGACAAGTTTGATGGGAAACCAGGTGAATGGGATAACTGGATTCACCAGTTCGAATTCATAGCCGAGGCTTACAACTGGGACCCAAATGAAAAGATGATACGATTGGTGTCATGCCTTCGAGGGCCAGCTCTAACGGCTCATAGAAGCCTACCCAAAGACGAACGCTATGACTATAGTGATTGCATAGAGTACCTCGGTATGAGATATGGCCACACCAGACCCGTCGTTAGGACAACACTCAGAGCAGAGTTGTCAGTTTTAAAACAGGACGAGGGTGATAGATTAGATACCTTCGCAGATAGGGTATACGCACTAACAGTGGAGGCTTATCCGGATATGAACAAGGACTTGTACGATAACCTATCAGTACCAGCCTTCCTACGGGGCATCCGCGATCGGAATGCCGCCCAGGAAGCCATGAAATTTAGTGACCCGACAACAATCAGGACGGCAGTGGAAGCGGTACTGCACATCCAATGTGCAACGCGTACATTTGGCGGTCGTAACCTGTCTAACCGACAAGTTGCCTTCTGCGATGAGTCTGCAGTCAATTTGACCGGAAAATGCTCGGAGGAGACAACTTTGGTTGACCAGGTAGTACAGGGTGTAGTGAGACAGCTACAGCAGTCAACTATATCCCTGGGACGCCCACCAAGTGACACTTGCTTCACATGCGGGGGGAAGGGTCACAGGTCACGTGACTGTGCCAATAAGAGACGCCGCTCCCCGTCTCCCCTGAGTTGTTTCCAATGCGGAGGCAAGGGTCATCTGGCCAGGGAATGCTCGAATACACTATCACGACGGGACTCGCCAATGAAACGTCAGGTTCAGAGACACCGTAGCAATAGCAGTAATAGCACCAATAGCACGGATTCTGACGATAGTCGCAGGTATCGCAGCCCTAAACGACATCACAGTAGAAGGGGTTTCCGAGACAGTCAACGTGATGGCAGGTATAATGGGGAGGAGGACGCACGGCGTTGGAGATATAGGACGCGTGAGCATGGCGGTAGGCATGGTGGGAGGGATGATAATATTCGTGGGCAATATAAGACCCATAACCCCTCACGAGAGGATAATCGGGATGATACTCGTGAACGGTATATGACTCATAACTCCCCTCATGATGATAACCGGGGAAGATATTATCAGCCTCCAGATAACAATTACAGCCGAAGTATCAGTCCTCGTCGTGATCTCCCCGCCACTTCCAACAGAAAAAGTGATGGGACGGATAAACCACCGTCAAACTAAATAAGGTGAACCCAGTTGGCCATGGGTCCACCACCACCCTTTGGGGTATTGGCCAACCAACACACAATAATAACAGACCAACTCCATGTATGTCCACCAGTTCGGACAATTATAATGGAGTAGGTATAACCAATGAGTCGAGCGTTAGTGTGGCTACAACACCACAATGGAAGACTGACCAGGCAAGGCACAGAGGTGCTAAGACAACCTCCTGCATGTCCACTAGTCAGGACAATGGTGGTGGAGTAGGTGTTAAAGTAGATGCTCTGTGTAGTATTCGGGCAGGTGTCAAAGTAAATACAACAGCTACAGAAGCACTTTGGACTACTGACCAACAAACACACCCAAATAGCAATGAGCTCCTAGACATGTCCAATAAACAGGACAAAGATAATGGAGAACATGTGACAGTCAGAAGTACTCACCTGAGCCCAACAGTAGGCCACACACTGTTAATACCAGCCACAATTTATGGGCAGGATACGCTCATGGTAGTAGACACTGCCGCCCAAATGTCAATGGTCAGTCAATCCTTTATTGATTCATTAGGACATGTGTGCACTATGACCCCGGAGTTCATAACCATTAAGAATGCAGAAAACGACTCGTATATGCAGTGCTATTTAATCAAGAAACTCCCAATAACCATACAACAAAATGAGTACAACATAGATGTGGCTGTGGGACCTATAACAGATGATTTTATTCTTGGGCTTGATTTTCTGTTAAAGCATCACTGTATTGTGGATATAGATAACAGCACTGTAATAATGGACGGCACCACTGTTCATGCCCTGATGAAGAAGGGGCCAGCAGTGAAGTACAATATAAGTAGAATTCAAGTAGCGCAACGCACTGTAATTCTCCCAAAACATAAAGGTAATGTGAAGGTAGAGTGCACTAACCCTTCTTGCAATGTCTACGTTACTTCACCGGAAATGACAGACGAGTTAATAATCCCATCTTGTATAATTAATGGGGGAATTGGACCCGTGATTATGGAGATTATAAACGATTCCAACAAACCAATCACATTGCAGAGAGGGAAAATACTAGTCCAGGCTGTGGAAATGGATGCCATATTAGATACTAGCTCAGAGTCCTGTCGAGAAAGCATACAGGTCAGTCGTACTGAAATGATGGGGAACACTAGTGGTGATAATGGGCCTTCGTGGGAAGAGGTAAATAGGATTAATGAGACACCATCGCCTATAGCAGTATCCCTTATTCCAGATGACAGCCTAGACGAGACACAAGTCTCCACTATGCTTAAGGAGGTGGAATCACAAATACCGCCACATTTAGAGGACATGTTTACCAAAGCAAAGAAGAACATTTCTATTAGAGAACAAGTCGCATTGGGGCTATTACTAGCTAAATATGGTAGCGTATTCTCCAAGGACAGTAACGATTTAGGAAGATTCACTCTTATACGCCATCGCATAAGCACTTATAATGAAGACCCGGTCAGAGAACGACTAAGACGCACTCCACTAAAATTCCAGAGTGAGGAGGAGAAGACACTGAATAACATGCTTGATGCCCAAGTAATAAAGCCATCTTCATCAGAGTGGGCATCTGCACCCGTGTTAGTAAGAAAAAAAGATGGGGAAGTAAGATATACAGTAGATTATCGACAACTAAATGTGAAAACTGTTAAAGATGCTTTTCCGTTGCCCTTGATCGAAGAGTGTATTGATAATTTGACAGGTACTCTGTGGTTCCACACATTAGACATGGCCAGCGGCTATTGGCAGATAATGGTAGATGAACGCGACAGTCATAAGACGGCGTTCCTAACCAAATATGGCCTCTTCGAACATGTCAGAATGGCCCAGGGTTTATGTAATGCACCTGCCACGTTCCAAAGGGTTATGCATCTTGTCTTACGCGGTCTCGCATGGAACAAAGTACTAGTATACCTAGATGACGTAATCGTACTGGGGAGGAGCTTTGAGGAGTCCCTCGAAAACCTGGAAGTCGTTCTCCAGAGATTTGAGGTACACAACTTAAAACTAAAACCAAAAAAATGCTCTTTGTTTAGCACGGAGGTTCGCTTCCTTGGACGTAAAGTGTCCCGAGAGGGAGTTTCCGTCACTAAAGATCATATCCAGAGTGTACTAAATTGGCCACGACCAATGAATGCTTTGCAAGTGAGTAAGTTCACGGGATTTGTCAACTATCATAGGGAATTTATTCAGGGATTATCTGAAAAAATGAAACCACTCTATGCATTGACCAAACCAAAACAGCCATTCGAATGGACTGAGTCGTGTGAAACGGCATTTCAAGAACTAAAGCACGTAATGACAACCACGCCAGTGCTGGCTTTCCCCAACAATGTAGACCCATTCATCCTTGATACAGATGCCTCAGACGTGGCAATTGGCGCAGCCCTGTATCAGGTACAGAATGGAATAATACGTCCAATTTCCTTTGCGTCATACACCTTGACGCCAATACAACAACGGTACTGCACCACACGTAAGGAATTGCTGGCTATAGTAATGTTCACACGCCATTACAAACACTACCTGCTTGGCCGTGAGTTTACTATAAGGACAGATCATGGGTCACTCACGTGGTTATTTCGCTTCAAACACCCTGTAGGCCAGCTTGGTAGGTGGCTGGAGGAATTGTCTCAGTACTCCATGACTATCCAACACAGACCTGGGGTTAGACATTCCAATGCCGATGCATTATCAAGAATACCAGAAGAACATGAAATATGCAATTTTTATGAAGCTGGCCAAGACCTTAGTTCTCTACCTTGTGGTGGCTGTACATATTGTACAAAACTACACAACCAGTGGGGAACGTTCGAGAAGGAAATTGACTATGTAGTACCATTAGCAACTAGACAACTCAATGTATCCAGTGAAGTTAATGGTATCATGGGGGAGAACAAAACCGGCCCAAACTACATGCACCAATATAGCTCACAGGAATTACGAAAGTCCCAGATGCAAGACACTGAATTACGACCCGTAATCACCTGGTTAGAAGGGGAGCCCCCTACACAAAACGATTTACAAATCCAAGGTGTGGGTACCCGCAAGTTATGGAATAATAGGGATAGACTGCAAATAGAGGACGGGGTCTTGTATTATTGTTGGGAGGAAGAGACTGGTCCCCATACATTAAAGTTAATAGTACCTCAATCAATGAGACAGGAAGTCCTCCAAATGATCCACGATAATCGCATTGGAGGACATTGGGGAAGAGATAAAACCTTCGCAAAACTAGGGAAAAGTTTTTTCTGGCCCTGTATGCGCCGGGACTGCCAATTGTTTGTGGACACTTGCGCGGTATGCCACATTAACAAAGTGGGACGACCACAGCGTGCACAGTTGCTCCATTACCAGGCGGGGGTCTCTGGGGAACGTGTACATTTAGATATTCTAGGGCCATTTACAACGAGCGAATCTGGGAATAAGTACGTACTTATGATCCTGGATCAATTTACTCGTTGGCTAGAGCTACATGCATTGCCTGAACAAACAGCTGAAATAACAGCTAAGACGTTCTTTGAACAATGGATTACCAGATATGGCGCCCCCCTACAGGTACACACCGACCAGGGCAGGAATTTTGATAGCAAATTGTTCTCAGATTTGTGTAAGTTAATGCAAGTCGAAAAGACTAGGACAACACCCTACCGACCCTGTTCCAATGGTCAAGTAGAGCGACAAAACCAAATGGTTCTCTCCTTTATCAGGTGTTATCTTACTGATAAGATGTCCCAATGGGACGAACACCTGGCTACACTAGGGATGAGCCTACGAGCCACGGTGAATCGAAATACAGGATTCACACCAAATATGTTGCTATTAGGACGAGAAGTGTGCATGCCTGAGGAGATCCTATTCGGGCTTCCTAACGTAAATTCCATGCGACAATCACCGGCTAATTATCTCAAGGATTTGGTTGAGAAAATCCGGACAACTTCCGTTGCAGCACGGAATAATCTACGCATGGCACAAAACCGTCAGAAGAAGGATTATGACACCCGAGCCCCAATTCGAGAAAGAACGTTTGATGTGGGTGACCTAGTGTATATCCGTAACTCTGGGACAATCTTGGGGCAAAGTAAAAAATTACTCCCAATATGGAAGGGACCATTTGTAATTACGAAAGTAGTGTCGCGTTTCTTATACCGTATCGCGGGTCGTAAGCGGGAATACGTGAAGCACCATGACAAGCTTCGGGTATGCGACGACCGTGATATCCCCCTATGGGTAAGACGGAAACGACAGGCAATCCTCAACTTGGGTGGGCCTCCCACCGAGGTCACGCCCATTGATGATCCGCTAGACGGGGTTGAGTCATTGTTCAACGCTAATCAACCACTAATC
Organism: Escarpia spicata; assembly: GCA_963995525.1. Lineage (NCBI taxonomy): Eukaryota > Metazoa > Annelida > Polychaeta > Sabellida > Siboglinidae > Escarpia > Escarpia spicata. The sequence continues at coordinate 5,061,705 of OZ023208.1, forward strand.
AGGCGATAATTGGGAATGACCACCACACAGGGGAAAGTCCCGCGAATTACCCGCGGGGGTCGACTCATCAATCGACCCTGCAGGTATGACGACTAACCGTAATGACAATGCTTATGTTACAGATGGGTGCCACCGATACTGATGGTACCATTAGCCCTGTCAGGAACTGGAGGCCCAAAAATCGGCCAACAACCCAGTCAGTCTCTATTCGGACTGCCGCACTGGGCGACCTCCAGCACCTAGTGAACGCAGCACAAGGCGACAGACAATAGTTCTGTCACGGGAGAAGGGGCCAGAGACCTCGAGGCCAGGGCCCCCCCCTATAGTATTCGGCAAGCGATGGCGGCGACGAAACAGGGGCCATAAATCACAGGCCCCCCACCCCCCACCGTCCGTCTCCTATAATGATGAATGTGACACGGAGGCGGACAACAGTCCACAGTTACCACCAGCACCTTCACAACAGAAAACTTTGTCACGACGGAGGGGGAGTGAGGCGGCGCAACATGCGTCGTCTACTGCCGAAATGCCCCCACCCAGAAAGAGGAGAAGGGTGCAAGCTGGGCTTGGAAAGTGCACCGTGTGTAACGTAACCACCAATTACATGCGACTCCATGTCGAGGTAACACATTTACCTTGGCATTTCCATCCGGATACTGCTTGCTGGCTGTGTGAGCAGCAGTTTGGCGCCATACCTCCCATACGGGCGCATCTGGCCGAGCATTCTGTGGAGGATAGGCAAAAAGGAGAGTTTGCCCCACATTTTGCTAGGTGGGCATACTCCATGATCGAACTCCTCGAGAGTACACGGAGAATGGCCCTCATTCACACCTTTGAGGAACTAGTCGTCCTATTTAGAAAGAGAGGATGGTACCCAAAGCAAGGTTCCCGATCTAACATGGCCATGCGGGTCATGCTAGCCGAAGTAGCTGAGATGATAGGCCGACCTATCGCTGCCGTCAACATCCAGCTGAGTCCACCCAATCACCCAGTGGCGCTCCTCAACTGGGACAGCATGGGCAGGATGTTGGCGGAGATGCCACCCCATAAGCAGGACATCTTCAGGGAATGGCTAGTCCCGTCTGCCTCACTACATCAGACTCCCATTATAACGGAGTTCGCCATGGATGCCCACTGCCACCTACAATTACTGCAGGCTAGGGAGACGAGGGCGAGGAAACACCAGGAGACAGGGACACAGGAGAGAACTGCTGTTCCATTTGATTTTATCACGGAACCTGTCCCAGCGTGGGAAACGGCCTTCTCCCTCTGGCGAGGTGATAGTAAGGTCAGCCTCACCGCAGTGGTGGATAATCGCGTCTTTCCAGACGACTGGTTGCGACCAGTCATAAAGGGGGTCACCGTCAGTCATCAGACGGTGGTTATAAAAACCACATACGGTGTTCACCCTCGACTGGCAAAGTCGCTTGATAGTGAATCTTGGGACAGGGTGCAAGCCAAGATCTGCAGTCCTGACTGCGCGGCGATAGGCGAATGTGGCCTCGATTATACGGAGCCACTACATTCGCTTCCCAGCCAACGACTATTGCTAGAAAAGCATATTGCCTTGGCTAAGGAGTTGGAAAAGCCGCTGGTTCTCCACCTGCGTGGGAACGCACGCGTTCCTTTCTCGAGTGTCATGTGCGAAGCTCTGGCAATACTAGAAAAACACACACATCAACGCCAGTTTATACATGTGCACTGTTTCACCGGTAGTCTGGCAGACTACAGGCAGTGGGTACGGCAGTTTACCAACAGTGTCTTTGGAATCACCAACAAGTCGGTGTCCGCGCCAGGATTTAGCGAACTGGCACGACAGATCGACCTATACCGACTGGTGTTGGAAACAGATGCCCCCCTGTTGTCACCACGGGGTCATAACAACGGACACCCATATGAGCTGGTGCATCAGGCACGGTACATTGCAGCACTACGCAATCTGCCAAGCTGGGTAGTGCTTCGCGTGGCCACCCTCAACGCACAAGCGTTTTATAAGGTATAGAATACAAATATCACGACAGCCGGGCATCAGCCCCCTTATGCTGTCAACAGAACCCTGCAATTACACTGCCTGGTCAAATAAGACTAGTGCAACAACATTTCGTTGCCCACCACATTACTATGTTATGAAGAGTTTTAGTTTTTGAATGTTTATAGTACTAACCCTGTCCATAACAATCACTGGTAATACGTTCATTATACACGGTGTATACTTATTTAACGATTATTAAATTAATTGGTTTATTAAATTGACTAGGTTGTTTGATTGACAAAATTGTTAATTATTACTTACATAATTATATTAAGTTTTAAAATGGAGTTCAAATTGAATATATGGTTGGCGATCAAACGTCATAAGGAGGGAGGAATGTGGTAGTCACCAGATGGTAGCACTGCTCATCGACACCCACCCACTACCCCTTGCACACACCACTGCACACCAATACCCCTGCCCTGTATATAAACCCCAACCACACCCATGCAAAGAGCGCCACACCGATCCACCCGAGCAAGACATCATACTTCGATGTGCTGGCTCAGGATCAACGGCGACTACAGAACACAACGCAGCAACCGAACGTAAAGAGCGAGCCACGTAAGTTACCACTAATTACCCGTTCGCTCTTTACCACAAAGGTAATTATTAATCTGTTTAGTTTACTGTACTCAGTGTTAGAACTTTGACATGTCCAGTTTCGAATACTACCCAAGGCTGTACCCTCACTTTTTAAAAGAAATGTAGTTGAATGGTTTCCATGATTCATGTGAACCAAAATTGTACTGGGCAGAGCTATGCCTATGTGACCTATGATAGAAACTAAGCAGGAATTAACTCCCATTTGTTCTATCCCTGTCGACACTGTTCACAATCGGCTGATTCGCAGTAAAGGCTATGCATGTATGACCAATAATGTGGCAGTACTACTTTTTTAAACTTTATGCATACTGCAACTTTTCTGCCCAAAGTTTACATTGGGTTTTATGAATAAAATATAGGCCGTTGCTATAGAGGCTGTGCGTGTGACGTCACCATTTTTGCGGTCTGCCATCTTGGAGTACAAGCGCTGGAGTACAGACCGCCCCGCGCGCACCCGCATTGTGAATGTTTACTGATGCAGTAAATCTTTTCTTTTCATCGTTACACCGTTATTCGCGAAGGATGGTAAACTTTTGTGGAGTATTTGCTTGCGGCAAACGAGCTGACAGAGACAGTCATTTGTCGTACTTCAGACTGCCCACAATTCGCCATACGCAGGGGGAACAAACTCGACAACTTTCGGAGGAACGACAGCGTGTCTGGCTTTCCAACATAGGCCGGTCAGACATTAAGCCGTCCAACTACCCATACACTCGTGTATGCTCGTTGCACTTTGTGACTGGTAAGTAAGATTAATGTTAAGGCCGTGTAAATTATTAAATGTTACATACATAAAATTAAGTCAGGTTTATGTAACTAACAGCCTGTCTATCTAACAATAACAGCCTGTGACTGTGTCGGCCATGCCCATGGCTTTGCCTTGTCTTTGCCTATCACCTATGGCTATGCTATTGGCTGTGTTTTGCCATAAATTCCATAGCAACCATAGCCTATGTAATTGATTGACTAGCAAATTTATAAACATAGAATTATACACTTCTTTATTAATACAATATAATAAAAATATAACATTGACTGAGTAACACTAACATTTTATACAGTAAAATACCTGCTGACAGTTTTATGGATGTATTAGTCACAATTTGTATTGTGTATCAATGCTACAGTGGGTTTTAAGCCATAAGACAATTTCAATACACATTACATATTTATTAAATATTCTCAGTGCATGTTTTAATGTGTTTTATATATTGTTTTGTAGGCAAGCCTGCCAGTTTGTATGACAAAACAAACTGTGACTGGGCACCCACCATAAACCTTGGCCACGACAAGCTCAAGCCGTCAGATGGAGCAACCAGTTTGTCACGATATGAGCGCAAAGTTGATCGTGCTGCTAACAGAGCTCGCCTAGACATGGCCAACACACTACTGTCCATGCAGACCTCCTTAGTGGAAGACCGGGCACATGATGTAGTACCACCAGCAGCGGACGATGATACAAAAGAGTGTCAGACTGATATTAGTGGGGATGTGGTGCGTGGAATGGAGGAAGAGATGAGGAGGCTGACGCTAGAGAACAGCAGCTTAAAGCTGGAGTTGGCATCTGCAAAGTTGACTGAGTGCAGCTTAGCCGGCAATGACAACAAAGTGAATTTTCTTTCCGGCCTTCCAACTCACTACATCCTCATGCAGCTGAACCCGAGACGAGACTGGCGACCCACTGGCAATGGCTTCGTCCAGTTGCTTTTTTTTGGTCAAGGCTGACGTGAAATCGATTTCACCAACCTCTCTGTAACGAACCTCTCGGTGAGTTGCTGGCAGCAGCCAATAAGCTGGCTCTTGCGTCACAGTCTTGCTGTCACGGATCTTCACGGTAGTATCCACCGCAAAGAGAAGTGTGGCGATGTGAGTGCAGGCCTCACCCAACCCAGCCATGCAGTCACAATGGGCGGTGCAGACAGTCCCAGCTTTATCTGCAATGATCCATGGCTGCAATGGCTTTTCGCGAAGTCTCTGCGAATGAAGTACCTGTCAAACAGTGTAAAATTTTAGTACGGTGCAAACTAAATTTACAATTGTTGACAATGTTATACATGCAAAAATTAGGGCCTTAAAATACATAAATATATAGCTGTAAGGACTTAAGTCATGGTTGTACCTACTTATCTTCTGCATAACAAAGTTGATGCATAAAGCAATTAATAATAAAAACAGTACATAATAAAAAATATATCCAGCCTTTTATGCTTATAAATATAGGGACCTACTATTTATAGGTACACAATAGCCATAGGCATAGCCCCATAGGAAAAAGGCATAGCCATAGGCATAGGTATCATTGCATGCACATATTTTATTGCAATTAATTTTATAGTCATTCTCATTAAGCTATTGTAATATTATTAATAGGGGGACTACCTACTTATCAAAACTAGATGTCTAAATTTACTGAAATCAAAGCTTACTTTCGCTCGTACAATGTGGTAGCCATTTTTCACAAAAACCGCCACATCGCTTATCCATCCTGACGTCAGCTGGTTGTACGCCTCTAGGCTCTTCCACGCCTTCATGTCTTCCATGGTGTAGAAAGATTTGTTAAAAATCAAGTAGTTCACTATGTCTGGGTATGATACAGCTGGGAAGCATGCTTCCTTCTTAGACCATGCCGAATTCGGCAAAGAATACGGATCAATGCTATCAACGATTCGTAACTTATCTAAATACCTCTGCTTTGTCAACACATCTAATGTGTCAACATACGGAACTTTAACTGTCTTTGAAGCCATACTGCGCGGTGCAACGACAAAGAAAACAATTTAGCGGCTCAGTGAACACACACAATGCGGGCGGTTGCGAACGGTTCGCTTGTACTCCAATATGGCCGCTGGGGGTTGTGTGCACGCATAGTGCTGACGTCATTAGACACCCTCTATTGGACATACTATAAAGTAGCTATAGCTCCGGCACTTCGTTTGCGCATGCGCAATGCGAAACTACCGTTAAACAATAGCAGTGCCGCCTACCGGACAGTGATTGTAGCTGCCGGACGCCGTATGATTTGGCTATAGCTCCGGTGATGACTATATCATTAACAGTAACAGTGGCTCTGCTACTACTAAGAGGACACCGTAAGATAATTCGCTAAATGGGTGATTCCATGTGAACGCAACAAAAGTTCCTGAAATTTGTTGCCCTCATCTCTTCGATTTTTTTATAAATTCGTTTCGTGAAAGTCTTTGGTAAGAAAAGCAAGAATCCGAAATTTGAACCAAATCACACCAAGTTAACACACATCTCACGAGGCCTTGCAGCGGCTACAAAACCAGTAGGTAACAAATAGTAAACCAACATCGTCGTATATTATAACGGTATAACATTCGTAAAATAAACGTCGTATATTATAGGCCAAAAGTTATAAATCACAATGACTACTAAATGCGTCCCTGACAGCAACCTTACAAGACATGGCCGTTACCATTAACGGATCGAAAAGGTATATGCGCACACGCTTACTGCGCATACATTGCGGAAAAGTGCCGGACCAATAGCTTAGGAATTACGCTTACGGGTCCAGAGCGCTAGCCACTTCGTAAAATATACATTGAACATTTTTCAGCCAGAGCCCCCATTTGTTTTGGTGACAAAGAAAATGACCACCGTTTTGTGCAAATATTGACGCATTTCAAAAACGGCCTTCCTTAATCTGCGTTATATTTTTATGGACCCAGGTATAATACTGGGATGAATACAGTTAGAGGATCGTGATGCATTCTTTGATAAATTTGTTCAGAATAATAATCCATGTTTGCTTAACATTCGTGTAAAACTATTATTTAAATGCTTAATTCTTTGTTACAGGTGGACTGCTGTGCATTACAAACAGCAGGGGATTTAGAATTCTTTGTTTGGAGCAGGTGATACTGCAGAATGGGAATTAGACCGTCCAACAAACAAGTACGTATATATGTGCATGCATTGTTACAAGACCAGTGAAATGTGTTAAATATTTATTGAAATGTATTAATAATGAACACAATACAATATCATAGTAGCAATACAAATATATATATAGAGATCATTTTGTCAGCAATATCATGCCTGATGCCCACATTATTAACAATCTTCCAGGGAAATTACTTAGTGGACTTACCATACGTCATCTACCATCCACATGCTAAGCAAATTCACATAATTGAACCGATTACCATTTGAAACTAACATCAAGAAAGATCATGTATTCAAAACTAACAAGTATGTCACACTAATCCATGATGTAAACAATAACGGAATAAATCAGAATTAACATGCATTGAAATAGGTTGCAGAGGAACCCAACAAATCTGAGACTGACAACCTCCTTAAAATCTCTTGGAATGAAACCAACAACAAATTCACTCGTATGCTTGTCTAAACTAGCCCTGCTAATGCCATTCACCCTTTCTAAATGTAAAGACGAACCACACTGGTTTGACCCAAGACTAATTTAAATATGATGACCATCACCCTAATATGACAATAATTACAAAATAAAATTCCCCCTCAACAGCAAGCAATCCTATACATAAATGTGTTCACTTTCAATATGACTTACTTTAACTGTTAGTCATTATTTACCTTAGCCTGCTACAATATACTACTATGCATAGCTATTTACTGTATTCACACATGTACTTGGGTTATCGTTTCACACTTTATTGCATTATACTGTATGAATAGAGTGATACAATGTTTGTTGCACAGTCATAATTTGTTCTGTAGTACAAAATTAAAAATATTTGCTTTATTCCAGATGAACACATGTTTAATAGTAAACAATTTATATAAATGAATGGTGTCATTATAGAACCGATTTTTATATGTCATTTATTTACAATGTCAGATGTTTATTTGAGCCTAATTTATTTCAGGTCTCTCCGGTGGACTGCATACAGACAGTTTACCTGGTGGATCCATGGCAAACTGGGACGAAGGGTACGGAGAGTTCTACCAGCATGCGCCAGGCATGGAATAAGATCAAGGTTCCCTGCCCCCGATGGGGGACAACACGAGGAATACCACTCTGGACTTGAAAACTAAACTAGACAATGTACATGTGACCTACGAAGCTGTAGGTGGGTGGTGGCAGTATTTACAGTTTCTTTACAAATTGACTGACTCTTGCTGTCAGCAGATCCTCCTTCTCTGGTTTTGGGACATCTGCCCCAGTGACTGTGATCGGATGCAGTGTGATATTTCTTTATAAACACATCTGTCTCTTGATCCGTGAGCATTGGTAGGTGGGTACGTGGGTCCACCTGCTGTGGTCTGTTACGCAGCACCCATTGCGTCTTTTGGACCACATAACACCAGTCTCAACAGGTTTGTCTGGGCTGGGACGTGGTCTATAGTTCCACGTCAGAGCAGACAGCATCACTCTAGCTTTCATTCCTACAGTGAAGAATAATGCATGCAGTATTCTAATAAAATGTCTGCAAACAACTGGTGTAACACACCAGTCTACATATTGTTAGTAAGTTGCTGTTATTTACCTTATGACTGTAGCATTCAGTGAACATTAAAATGTTTTCCCTGTGTTGGTTGTTTTTAATAAAAATACAATGGTAATCATACTGGTACATTAGTAAAATGATACCGATCCTTACAAATAAGGCATTCCATCATCACATTCCTTCACATAATTTATTATAACTTGTTTTTTCTTCTTAATTTCTGTATCTACTGTACATACAGTCACTGTATTTTGATATCATGTTTTGATGTTTTGATTTTATATTTCTTTAATAAAATTGGTGATAATGACACAGGTGCTCTTATTTATTTCAATAAAGACTATTGCATTTTGGAATGTAATTATTACACGGAGGTGTAATTTATTACACTCAAGTAACTGTACTCATAAATGTACACAGCAACCGATTACAAGGAATAGGTAGGGTGATACAGAATGGGCACTATCTATCTGTGGAGTATGCACCCCCTCACATCTGAGTAACTGGACAACGTAACATTGACTACATAACATACATAAGTCGGTGGTCCACATATTAACATGTAAACAGCATTTATATTATCAGTTTTGGAAGTCTGAATACCGGTAAACACATTTACTGATAATGTAGTAGTCATGCTGGCTGGTACTTTTGAGTACCATCCTGAAAAAAACGAGTTGGATACATATGAAATGCAGTAATATCGAAAACTTATTATAATATTAGTTATGCATAGGAGCTGATTTGGTGTATTTGGGATTCAAGCAGGTGACTGGAATTCACCTTACAGCATTAATCACTGGGTCGTGGTCCCTACTCATCATCTACTGACTGCAAATCTAAGGGGTACTTGTTGCTTTGGACATGCCTCAGGTATCAAATGAATACATATCAAGTTTGGTACTTACTTCAGCAACTGTGCGTCACCGTTGCATGTTGCACAACACCACCACAGATGGTTTGATACATTCTGTATCCAATGAAGGAGGTCCTCGCATCCCTTGCCTCGGACCTTCGCAGTAAACTTGCGGTTGATGCCTTCCCCATGTGCCACATCATGTTGGTGATCGAGCTGAAATGCAAATTACAATTATTTATATTTTTGATCCAAATTCAAGATATTTTCACAACAGCTGTTACCTGTTTTCGCTATTAGTGTGCAAAAAAACAAGTTAGTGAAGATGTGTGCACATGGTATATTATTAAAGATATTTCAACAATATATGATTATTGAGTGATGCCAGTATTTTTATAATACAAACATGGTGTATCTGGTGAGCTCATTGATAACTATATTTGGATCACATAATTACTCCCAGAGATATCCTTCCAAATGCAGAATTTAAATGTTTTTTTTAGAAAATGGTTATCAAATGTGGCATAATGGATAAAAATTACTTGATATTAACACCATTATTCCATGGATAAGAGTGGTTTTAAGGTATGTAATTGTTGTAAAATGATATCTATTCACAGTAAACATAATAAGCTATCATAATCTGGCATTTTTCTTTAAAAAAACACTCACCTGGGTTGTATCCCCTTAACTAAAACTGAGTAACATTATGTATGTCTAATGCAATATTATTGAATGCAGAACGTATTTACAAGTTTGTGTTCATTTAACACAAAATACAGTAAGTTTTGCAATGTTATTATAAACGACAATTATTCCAGCCCATGTTAATCCGTTACTGTAATATCGCTCACGCGACTTGATTGACGCGTTTAACCGAACATATGCGTCGCTTCGACGGCTGAGGTCCGTGACTAAGGCAAAACTCTTATACTTAAAATTGTATAACGACCACGCACGACCATGTAATATAATGTGTTTGATAGTTTGGCCGTTGATGGTATATATAGGGTTTGCGTGTGCATTATTAAAAACTTTCAGGCTGTATTTCACCCAGGAGTTACACCATTTAGGCATTTTTTCCGAACGAACATTGATATGTACATGAGAGATGGCCTCCATCTTAGTGGAAAGGAGGCAGCAGTTTTCTCAGAGAACCTGCTGCGATCTGTTGACAGTGGGAAAGGTTGCATCTATTTAAACTAGATTCGAAGGGGGGACTCACAGAAAAGCCTGAAACTGGAGGCATAGATAAAGACAGCACAAATAAATCAGCTAAGAACAGTCTGGAAAACTCTTCTGAAGCTGGATATAAATGTGTTTGTTTAAACGCAAGGAGTATAGTAAACAAAATAAATGAACTAAACATTATGGTAGAAGATATTGACCCTCACATAATAGGTATAACCGAATCCTGGACCACCACCGATATATCAGATGCCGAATTGGGCCTGACAGGATATGTAATGTTTAGAATAGGAAGAAAGGGAGGTGGAGTTATTTTATATATTAAAGAATCTATCCAGGCTTATGAAATAAAATTAGAAAGAGAAGCAGATTGCGAAGAAGCTGTTTGGTGTAATATAGTTACAGGAAACTCGACGTTAACAGTTGGGTTACTTTATCGAAGTCCAAACATAAGCATAGAAGAGAATGACAAAATACAAAACGCTATAAGGGAAGTAAGCAAACGGGACTGTATTATTATGGGGGATTTTAACCACGGGCATATACAGTGGAAATCTCTACAGAGTATGGGGAGTGAAGACCACAAGTTTTTAGTTTTAGTTCAAGATACTTTCCTTTCCCAACATGTGCTAGAACCAACCAGGGGTGAGAATGTGTTAGAGATAGTTTTGTCCTCACAGAATGAATTAGTTGACAATGTCAAGATATGTGAGCCACTGGGGAGTAGTGATCACAACCAGATACATTTTACCATGAAAGTAAAATCAGAAAGGAATAGTAAAAAAGCAGTATAGGAGAAATTTCCACAAAGGAAGGTATAAGGACATGAGGAAATATTTATGAAAGATAGACTGGAATAACACACTGAAAAATAAGACAGCAACAGAATGCTGGAATATATTAAAGAGTGAAATTAAGTGCACAGTCGATAAATTTGTACCATTCAAAAAACAAGGGAAACGGTTCAAAAAGAAACACTTATTGAAAGAAGCCATTAGAAAAATTAAGTATAAACAAATGATGTGGAAGTCATATAGATGTACTGGAAATGATGAAGACTACAACAGTTATAAAGAAGCACTTAACCAAGCTACAGCTGAAATTAGAAATTCAAAGAGAACTTATGAACAACAATTATCTAGTAATATAAAACATGACAGCAAGAGTTTTTATGCGTATGTTCGAAACAAACAGAAAGTTCAAGATAAGATCGGTCCTCTAGAAGATAGTGCTGGAAATATAATATCAGAGGGATTCTTAATGGCAGAAGACCTGAATGAGTACTTTAGTTCTGTGTTTACCAGGGAAGATAATAGTTCACTGCCAGTACCAGAGGCTAAGTTCAAGTGGGCAAATTCATACTATTTAGGCAAATTAGTTGTAACCCCGGAAATGGTAGCTAAGACAATAAGGGCTATGAAGGATAATAAATCACCTGGAGTGGATGGGATTCCGCCCAAACTACTATTGGAAATTGTAGAACAAATTAGCGTACCTCATGCAACAGTTTTCAATTTGTCATTAGAAGAGGGAGTGGTTCCTTTAGAATGGAAAGAGGCAAACATTATACCGTTATTTAAAAAAGGTTCGAGAAACAAGTCAGATAACTATAGACCAGTGAGGACATGGGAACGAAGATGTAGAATACACAATGGGGGGTACTGTACTAAATACTACTATAAAAGAAAAGGACTTAGGGTTAACCATTAGTGCTGATATGACGGTTTCAGGGCAGTGCGGAATTTCAGCTTCAAAGGGAAATCAAATCCTTGGATTAATTAGGCGAAACATAACGTATAAGGAAAAAGAGCTAATAATACCGCTGTACAAAACAATAGTTAGGCCTCATTTAGAATATTGTATTCAAGCGTGGAGGCCATATCGCAGGAAGGACATAGATACGCTAGAAAGAGTACAGAGGAGAGCAACTCAAATGATACCAAAACTGAGGGATCTTAGTTACGAAATACACCTAAAAAATGCGGCTTAACAACACTAGAGACTAGGAGATTGAGAGGAGATCAGATAGAAGTGTTTAAAATAATGAATGGTTATGAAAATATCGATAGAAATATTTTTTCTCAGTTAAGAAAGATAGAAGGACTAGATGACATGAAGTTACATTAGCAAAGGAGCAGTGTAGATTAGATATAAGAAAGTTCTAATTTTCACAAAGGACTAAATGAATGGAACAGATTATCTGCTGATTGTGTGGGTGGCAGTAGCGTGAATATGTTTAAAAATTAAATCGACACATACCTCAGAAGGGCGGGATACACATAGATAAAAGGGTCGGACTCTCGATAAGCCAAAGGGCTTCCTTGTCCACCTGCCACCTAGAGTTAATTCTCTGGGTGGCAATCTTGTTAAATCTCTTGTTAAACATTTTAGTTTTGGCACCGTAGCGCCACCTGGCGAATGGCGTTATAACTATAAGGATAATAAGAACATCGCAAAAGTGCTAAGTAACGGTAGTAACATGCGAACAATAAATGTTCTGTTAATTTAACAATACCAGTAAACCATAGATTAAACATTTATTTTTGGCATGTAACTTTACCATTACTGTACACAAAATTCTTTCTCGTATGTGACAGTTTTGTGTTAAATCTCTTCTGTTTTACAGTCTGTAGACATTTCTCTTTACAGCATGCGTACATAACATTGCATTCAAAATAAAAAAAGATGAAAATAATGCAGTTTGTCAACCAAACATTGACCAATACTGTAGAATCACTCAATTATAAATTTTTTTTTGCCAAACACCAATGTTCCTCTGTGCCATGTTCCTAATTATAGTAGTATCACCAGATCACCTTAGCAAGTACTGGGATCTGGTCAAAATTTATGTGGTACTGTAATTTGAGACATCTTGTTGAACTGACATAATTTATTTGTCACATACAAAAAGGTTTCTGCATTCTGTTTACGATATCTAGCATAAATAAGTTGTTGAATACAACAGTAATGATACAATATATATTGGTATATATCATTACTGTTCTTTTTACGGTTACGGTACATTGCAAATATGCCAACCTTAAGAAATTATCTAACAGATGCCCAATTTTATTATAAAAACGCATACTGTGATGTAAAATTTTACATACCTTTCATAACGGTTTGATTTGATACACATTCCCATAAACCAAGGCTAATATCATATATATTCCAATATAGTGTTTTGACAAAAACCTACATGAAATTACATGTTAAAAAAATAACTGTTCTTAGATAACATTATAAATCATGGTGTGTAACAATTTACGTAACTGAGCCAAATGTATCAACACAAGTTTGTTGATAACAAATAATATACAGTGCAAAGCCCATTGATACATGGGCCCAAATTAACATACATGCTATTTATAATAAGCATGCAACAAAATAATGTTGTTTCAAATGTTTTATTCATACAGATACAAGTGATCAGACTGGATATTTGTGGGTGTTTATATTATAGCTGAAGTCCTATCTCAAATCTTAGCTTTTTTGTCGAAAGTATTAGAGAAGGTTGTTGCAAATCGATTCCATGAACACATTTATTCACAACATTTATCAAATGATCTACAATCTGCATATACACGATTTCATTCGACTGAGACGGCTCTTCTTAAAATACACAATGACATTGTATGCAATATGGACAATAGCAAATTAACTGCTCTCACCTTACTAGATCTATCAGCTGCTTTTGATACAATAGATCACAACATTCTTTTATATCGCCTTAATATACATTTTGGTATATCTGGCACAGCTCTTCAGTGGTTTAGTTCATATGTTTCAGACCAATACCAAAGCATTAACATATCTGGCTCACTGTCTTGTCCAGAACATCTTCCATTTGGTGTCCCACAAGGTTCTGTCCTTGGCCCTGGTCTGTTTAGCTTATACATTAGATCTATTAGTCGAGTCATAACTAACCATAATATAAATCATCCCTTGTATGCTGATGACACACAGGTGTATATATCACTTTCACCAACTGATACACAGACATCTCTATCAACTTTAAATGACTGTCTCACTGACATCTTGCTGTGGATGGAAGCAAGTAAATTGAAGCTAAATCCAGATAAAACTGATCTAATTATTATTGGCACAAAACAACAACGAAACAAGGTTGTTAACTACTACTACTTATTATTATTAAATACTGTGACTAAGAAATTATATTTGAAAGCAGTTAATGACCCGCTAAGAAAGCCCACAACACAGTTGTTATGATTAAACCATCAATCTGATCAAATGACAGCTGTTTCTGCACATCATGTTCATCTAAAGCATTTCACAGTGTTGGAGGAGTGGAAAGTACTGACATTTTACAACTGTTTGAGTCAGTGGGCCAGTCAATGCACCAAACTCAACATGTGTGGTTTTACAACCTTCCAATGTTCTGACTTTATCCAGTCCCTGACTGCCCCCATTCATTATTGTAGCTTGTGACAGTTTCAGGTAATTAGTTGATTGATTTAACTGAAGATTTGTGCATTAGTATCACTGCAGAAAATCACACAGTGACCCTTTAATGCATGGGCTTTCCCAGAAACTCCAGGATCTAGCAGTGCCCAGCTTGTAGGCACAATTAACTGAAATTGCACCACAGTACCTCATGACAGAAGAACATAATTGACAATAGCTGTTTTATGCATACATACACACTCATATATATATATATATACACTCTATATAAATAATGATTTTCAATATACACTACATAATTTTGGAGAAAAAATGGGTCGTTATAGCAAAATGAGTCTTAAGTCTTAACACATGTCTGGTAATTTGTATAGTCAAATGTTCAGTTATTACTCAATTTAAAGTTGTAACTTTATTTCCTTTGCCTTTTCTCTGCATCATTTCTGTGACTTACTATATATATAATATACAGCTGTATATATATTAGATTTAGGGATTTCACTCCTATCAAACCACACAGATGAGCAATTATCTTGACACAATTAACACGTAATATTGGTGTCTTTAAGCTAATCATCTAAGTAGCATTTCTACAGAATGGCATTCTGTTATATCAGTATACATGCTAGTAGTAATGAGGAGACACAGAGGCTCGCCCCGCCCCTTTTTGAACTACTTTAGGCCTAACTCCATGCATAAAAAACGTCCTTATCTTTTTCGGGAACCTACTTATAAAAAAAGATCAAAGGGTTTTTGTGACACTAAACGTTTTCGGGAACCTACTTATAAAAAACGTGATTGATGACCTGTCACTTTTGATTGATTACCCTGTCCTCTTGAGGTGCCACCTAGCGATTATCCCAGTGATTAGTTTAGCCCTAGCGATCAACGTAGGATATAGCAGCGTCCCTAGTTACGTTCTTTATATAACCATACGGTTATAGCTAAAACCACCGTGGTTATAAAGGCGCTAAACCCACTGTGTACGAGAATACCCCGCTGTACCCTATGCGGCGCGCTCGCTGAGCGATTGCAGCAGCAGCGGTGGCCTTTGATCTGCGGCCTAGTTACGGGCGGTTAAATTTAGCTCCACGGCTAGCAGCGGTCGCTGTGCGATTAACGGCGTAAATTTAGCTCAACGGCTTAGCTGTGCGTTTAACGGTTAGTTGGCACTGAGCGTTTAATAAAATGAAACGAAATGTACGGCTGCAGCAGGCGCTGTGCGATTAACTGCGTAAATTTAGCTCAACGGCTTAGCTGTGCGTTTAACGGTTAGTTGGCACTGCGCGTTTAATAAATTGAAACGAAATGTATTCAGCGTGTGTACTCAGCGGCCTGGTAAGGCGGGATGTTTGCGTGCGGTGGATATAATATAGGAAGCAACAACAACAACAACAACAACGGTGGTGTAAGTGATAGACTATTTTATTATTCAATCACGAATGGCCAGGCCCTTGTCGTCATATCGGGTCGTTGTCGTGACGGCGCGGGGGGCGTGTACCGTGGCGGCGCAAGAGGCGGGAGATGCGTTTCGCGGGCCGCGAAGGCGTCGAGGCGCCTTCCTAGTATTATACCACGGCCGGCGGGAATCAACGGCGCGTTGAAGCCACGCCGTTCGAATAATTCGTCCCGTGGTACCGGGGTGCGCCATATCAGCCCATCGGGCGCAACATCGTCATCGCTACTGTCGGGTGTAGGGGATCTGCTAGATGTGTCGACGCCAGCGTCCCAGTCTTCGGTGGGCGGTGTGACAGCTGTCTGGCGTACTGTCGGGCGGACGATGCATATAGGCCGTTCGCGTGTAGACGGTCTGTGAAACATGAATAACGCCTGTGAATAATTAACAACATGAATAATTATTAATTAATAGGACTCCTGTAAAATGAGCCTCTGTAAAAGCCAACCGCTCTATTGGCTCCCAAATTAATGAGACACAATATGAATAACGAGGTTCTTATTAATTACATGTAATTAATAAAGAATAGGGGACTCGTGTAAAAACCAACGTACCGCTCTAATAGAACGCCTGTAAAAGGCAACTTTTATTGCTAAATAATAATAGTAACTCACCGCTGCTTTGTCGTGGGAAACGTGAACGTTGTACCCGATGCCATACTCGTGTGAAAATGAACAACGACTGCTGGTTTTTTCTAAAGCAAACTAGTCAGTTATGCGTTAAGAGCGCAACACTGAATGTGAATACCGTTTCAAAAGTCTAACCGAAACGCTGAAAGTATGAAATTAAGTATTGTGTGGGATCAGGCGGTCGTAGGGAATTATGTGGTGCAGTAATATTATAGAAATTCGATGTAAAAGTCACATTTGACAACGAACGCACTAACGTGAACGCTAATTTTTTTCCTAAAGCAAATACCGCGGATCCGAGTGGCGACGCAAATCACTGATAAGCTTATCGTGATCGGAATGTGAAGAGAGAACAATGCTGTTTCCAAAACCTAACCGAATCGTTAAAAGTATGAAATTAAGTATTGTGTGGGATCAGTCGGTCGTAGGGACTTATGTGGTGTATTTATATTATATAAATTCGATGTAAATACACAGTTGACAACGAACGCACTAACGTGACCGCTAATTTTTTTCCGAAAGCAAATACCTCGGAGACTAGTCAGTTATGTGTTAGTGCGCATGCGCGAAATGTTGTAATAGAACTGTCGATTAGGGCGTTATGTGTTAAGTGCGCATGCGCCGTATGTTGCTTATATAAAACGGTTGAAAAATTGCTATGTGGAATAACGCAAGTGGTCTGACTTATTACAGCAGTAGCAGACGTCCTTCCACCGCGAGAATGGCCGACAATATCGAGATGACGACACCGGCGAAAAAGCTGAAGGCGATGCGTAAGCAGGCGTCTAAGGCGAGCGGAAGTCAGCAGCAGCAGCAGCAGCAGCAACCGATAGCAGCAGCAACAGCAGGCGGAGCAGCTGCGGCGGGGACAACGCCTGCTGCTAAGAGACCCGTGTTGGTTATAGCGTCGCCGATCGGCCGTAAACGTGGGGCCGACGAAGCGGCTTTGGAGCAGCCGGCGCGGCGCGCGTCGCTTGAGAGAGAGTGCAGCACCGCAACGTCGTCACAGGCTACATTGGTGAGTGTGAGGGAGCTGGCGTGCGCTGAGAACGGCGTATATAAACTTAAGACGCCCGCCTTTATCGAGGCTGTGTCTTACAAAGACCAGTGCACGTATAGGGGATGTTTCCATTGCCGGCGCAAGCTGTATCAGAAAGCCAAAGATGGCGTTAAGCTATGTCGAACCCACGGTGAACAGGATGTGGTGAACAATTTCTTTGCGCTGCGTGTGATGATACGAGACGGCGATGACGAAGAAGAAGAGCTTTGGCTTACGCTGTTTGACACGCAAATGGCTAAGCTCGTTGAGTACCGGGCTGATTACTTGGTGGAATTAAATGAGGAGGAACTTCGTGATACTGTGCTTGAGTTAACTGGCACGAAAGTGGAGCTCAGTGTGCGTAAGACGACCTGGCAAGGAGATGCGTCTTATACGGTGCGCACACTGAAGAGATACGTCGTCGACAACGACGACGACGACGACGATGACTACTAATATGTTTCTTGTGTTGTTTGTGTAGGAGTCCCCGCTGGTGGTAGCGTTGCTGATGCGTAAACCGACAAGTGACGCGGCTGCGCGCCTACGAGCCGAGATAGCCGAAAATTACATAATGGCCTGGTGTTCAGCTTACGAAGCGATGAGACTGAGCGCGCCTACTAGTCGAGATAGCCGAAAAAAATACATAATAGCATGGTGTTCAGCTTACGAACTTATTTAAAGCATGACATTTATTTTCTTGTCTGTAGGAGGTGCGTCGCGTACTGCTGGACATGTTAGCGAATAACGAAAGGATGCGTGCGAGGTACGCGGAGGTTGCCTTGTTCGTACAAACACTGCTGGACCGGGCAGTGACGGATAGTGATACGAAAGATGCTGCGCTGCTGGCCCGTGTTGCTGAAAAAGAGGCGGACTAATAATAATGTGTGTTTGTAGAGAGCACAGCGGCTTGAACGTGAAAGCACCGCTGAGGATGCTGCGTTCGAGAGACTACTACTGAAGTACGACGATGAGGCGCGTGCAAAGTATGCGCACGCGTTACGGTCGTTCGCACGATCGCCGTGGGACTGGGAAGACTAATTATAATGTATGTTTGTAGGCGCCGTGTATACGCGCCTTGCTGACGCTAGGACATGCTTTGTGCTGTAGGGGTGCGTGGGCGTCGTCTATAACGCGTTGGACGCTATCATCGAGGAGGCTCTTGGTGCACCGCCGGCTTACGAAAGTCTGTACCAGATCGCGCCGCCGTGTTGTTGGAATCCATCACCGCCGGAAGTGATACAACGACATGTCGTCGAGACGGGCCGGGGCCAGTTGGCTTGCCGATATGAACGACACGCGATGTCCCTTCTCGCCGAACACCTCGGTGAGATGATACTGGAGATGGCGCGCGATCGATGCGGCGCGTGCGAGGTCAATGAAGGCTGTCCGTACGTGCATATGGTCGGCTATCGCGTGGGTCGGCCTACTCGTGTGTACGCACAGCGCTACGACAACGTATCCGACCTCGTCACGCATCACTTCAACGCCGTGTTGGAAACGTGTCTACATCGATCGCTGATACCGACCTTCGTGCGTCTCGTGCAGCTACTACACGTTAAGGCGAACGGACAGCAACCGGGGCGTGCGGGGGAGCTGTATTTGGTCCAGTTCGTGTCGGACTGGCTACTTGGCACGGATTGGCGCGACTTCGTCAACCGCGCTCGACTGGAATCGGCCGTGCACGTGTACATCCAGTGCAGAAGCGGCCTCTAATCTGAATGAACATTACTGCTTATTTGCACTTCTACTGATTTGCTTTGTCGTTTTAATAAAAATCGCTTTACGTTGTACTACGACGATACGCTTAATAAAACGTTGAAAATGTACGTTCCGTTTCCGAGTTATTTAACAAAACACACACACACACTAGGTTATTACTTAACACTAGGCGTTCGAAAGCACCCACCACCACTGTTAATACTTAACACTAGGTGTTCGAAAGCACCCACCACCACCACCACAACAACACTGCGCATGTCCGTACCACCCCCACAACAACACCGCGCATGTCCGTACCACCACGTTACTTAACAAAACCACCACCACCCCAACGTTACTTAACAAAACACTGCGCATGTCCGTACCACCACCACCACCACCACAGTACCTCTGTTATAAATAGGGGTGCTCGAAAAAGTAACAGCACAAAAAAGTATGCCACCGTCGCCTAATACTAGGTGGCAATGTCCGAAATGCGGTACTTATTTCGCGAAACAGTCGACGTTAGAGCGACACGCGAAGAGTTCGAAACGATGCGGCGATAACGCGCTATGCGTAAAGCGACGAGAGTGTCCGAAATGCGGCGCAACGTACAGTACGCGCGCCGCTATGCTACGACACCTGAGGGAACGGTGCGGTCGTCGTCGTCAGGTGTCGCCATCTCCCGATGATTCCAATCCACCATCACCACCATCAGCCGACGCTCTTCAACGCGTCGTGGACAAGCATCAACATTGCATAGAGACGTCGGTAGCGCTCGGTGTCGTGCAGTCCCGCTACAACTATCGCATGACCGCCTGTACGAGTACGCGGGTGCTCGAACCGCGTCTGAGGGTTATGTTTCGCGAATAAAAGAATGCGTTTAAAATAAACGTAAGCTATGGTTTCGTGTTACGCCACAAGGTGTCGGGTCGTTACCGCTATTTTCACTCGTCCTGTAACTGCTGCGGTCGCCTCCTCGAAACGCCCGCCCTCGTTACCGATAGCCGTTCTTTCGAACGATTCCTCGACGTCGTGCGCACGAGCGACGTACTACAGTACGTCATCGCGCAGCGTCCCGACTCGGGGTGGGTGGTCGACCTCGTAACGAACGCCACCTACTTCGTGAACGCCATCCTAAACCATCCTATCGGGTGCGTTGGCGCCGCGCTCCCCGCCTACGTGCGCAACAACAAGCACGTCGTGACGTTGACGAACGATCGTCGAGGCACGCCATACGACGATCATCTATGCCTCTTCCGGTGCATCGGCCTCCACCTGCAAGGCGGCGGTCGCGGAACGCGGTACGGGCCCAAAATAAATTCAACCCATTTAACGCGAGTCGCTAAACAACTGAACGTCAACCTGTACGAGAAGCACTTCTCGTACATAGTCGACCTACGCGCGTACGCGAAAACGAACAAGTGCTCGAAATGCGGCAACTCCCTCTGGCGGTACCCGTCGGATTTACGACGTCACGAAGCGAAGTGCGAAGGCGGTGTTCGTCACGTGTTCCCCGGCGGCCTCTACCGACCGACGCCGTCCGTATTTCAGCGGCTCGACGACGAAGGCATCGACGTCGGCGACGACGACCTGCGCTACTATCAGTACCGCGCGACATTCGATTTTGAATGTTATTTTGCCGCCAACGAGCTGCCGCCGGATACCGACAAATGTCGGTGGCTAGCGCGACACGAACTGCTCAGCGTGAGCGTCGCGTCGAACGTGCCCGGACACGAAGCGGCGCGCTGTTACGTCACGACCGGTGATTCGGCCGAACTAGCGCGCCGCCTCATCGATGACCTGGAAGCCGTGAGCGCGGCGGCGTGCGCGGCTCTACGCCCCCGCTATGACGCGGTCTTCGAGACGCTCGAAGCGCTCGACGACGACTGGCGGCGACGACGCGACGACGACAACGATGTGTCACCGTACGCCGCACTCGCCGACCGCCTGTGGACGCACCTTCGTCAAATGCCCGTACTGGGCTTCAACAGCGGTAAGTACGATTTGAATGTCGTCAAAAAGTACTTGACCCCCCTGCTCATAACCGACGACGCGCAGCACACATCGTCGGCGTTCACCATTACACGACAGAACAATTACATGTGCCTGACGACGTCGACGTTGAAATTTCTCGACATAACTAATTACCTCGCGCCCGGTGTCAGCTACGAGCGCTATCTGAAAGCGTACGGCTGCTCGGCGACGAAGGGGTACTTTCCGTACGAATATATCGACGCGTTGTCGCGCCTGGACAAGACCGTCCTGCCGCCGCGCGAAACGTTCTACAGCCACCTGAAACGCGAGGGAATCTCCGCGGAGGCGTACGAAATTTGTGCGACGGCGTGGCGCGACGAGCGCATGACGACGATGCGCAATTTTCTAATCTGGTATAATAACCGAGATGTGGCGCCGTTTCTCGAGGCCCTCGAGCGGCAGTTCGCCTTCTATCGCCGTCAGCGCATCGACATGTTCAAGGACGCCATCAGCGTACCGGGGTTGACGTTGTTGTACCTATTCAACGACCTGCTGCTGTCAATCCATTTCTCGCTGTTCAACGAGTCCAACAAAGACCTGCACCGCCTACTGCAGTCGCAGATCGTCGGAGATCCGTCGATCATCTTCGCGCGTCATCACGAAGCCGGCGTGACGTCGATTCGAGGTACTAACCCGTGTCGGTCGATAGTCGGCTATGACGCGAACGGCCTCTATCTATCGACGATGATGCGGGAGATGCCGACGGGTTGGAACACGCGCCGACGCGCGGAGACCGGCTTTCGAGCGGAACGCGTGCACCGCTATGGTCGTATGGCCGTAGAGTGGTTGACGTACGAAGCGGAACGAATCGGCACTCCTATACGGCACCAGTTGAACGGACGCGAGAAGCGCGTCGGCAAGTACCGAGTCGACGGTTGGTGCGCCGCCACGCGAACGGCGTATCAATTTCACGGCTGCTACTTTCACGGCTGCCCGATATGCCAGACGCACGTGACGACGAACGCCGTCAACGGTCAACCGATGACGACGCTGTACGCCGCGACGATCGCCGTGACGGTCTACCTGCGCCGCCACGTCGACGCCGTCGTCGAAATGTGGGAGTGCCATTGGCGAGGCGTGAGACCCCCCGTCGCGCCGACGCCGCCGCCCAACGCGTCACGATGGCAACCGGTGGGGGGCGGGTGTACGCACTCGACGATACTGGAGGGTGTACGCGACGGCTCTCTATTCGGCCTCGTGCAGTGCGATATCGCCGTGCCGGAAGCGCTGCGCGCTAAGTTCGCCGAAATGCAGCCCGTGTTCAAGAACGTCGATATCACGCGCGACGATCTCAGCCCGTTCATGCGCCGCTACGCCGAGTCGCACGACCTACTCACCCGACCTCAACGGACGCTCGTCGGTAGCTACTTCGGCACGGCGATCGTGCTGGCCACGCCCCTCCTACGCTGGTATCTGGAACACGGGCTCGTCGTCGCGCGCATCTACCAGGTGATCGAGTACACGCCGATCGCGTGCTTTCGCCGTTTCGGCGACACGGTGTCGACGGCGCGACGCGAGGGTGACGTCGACCCCGACAAAGCGATCATCGCCGACACCTTTAAACTACTCGGCAACAGTTCGTACGGGAAAACGATTATGCGCGTCGGTCGGCACCGGGATATCAAGTACGCCACGCCGGTAGGCGCTTCGCAACTCGTCAACAACCGTCGCTTCCGGCAACTCGACGTCGTCGTCGACAACGAGCTGTACGAGGTGGCGCTGAATAAACGCACCATCGTCTACGGCCTGCCGATTCAAATCGGTTATTTCTTGTATCAATACGCGAAATTACGAATGCTCGAGTTTTATTACGACTTCGTCGACGCCTACATTCCCCGACCGCTCTTCCAGTACTGCGCTATGGACACCGACTCGGCGTACATAGCCCTCGCAGGTCACGACATCGACGCGCTCGTATCGGAAACGCTGCGCGAACACTACTTCCGGAATCGGTCGCTCTTGTTTCCGGCCGAATGTTGCGACGCGCACGTGGACGCGTACGTACGACGCCGCGTCGCCGGACTGACGTGGGAGGGAGGGGACGGCTGCTGCTGCGAGCGCCGTCTTCTGTTCGATCGTCGAACGCCGGGTCTCTTCAAAGAAGAGTAGCGCGGCGACGGGATCGTGGGGCTGTGCAGTAAGACGTACTACTGTTTCGGCGGCGACAACGGCGCGAAGTACAGCACGAAGGGATTGAGCAAGCGTCAGAACGATATCGACGAGCACACCTTCCTCGCCGTACTGCGCGACCGACGCAGCGGCGTCGGTTGGAACCGCGGTTTCCAGGTGAAAAACTCGTCCGTGTTGACGTACGTTCAAGAGCGCGCGGCTTTGAGCTATTTCTACGCTAAACGCCGCGTGCTCGACGACGGTGTCACCACGGCACCGATACTCGTCTAACTCGACTAACTACTCGTCTAACTCGACTAGGGTGGGGGCCGCCTAGGGGTAGGGTTCTGTATGTATGTATGTATGTAGGTAGGGTAATAAAACACAATTGCGTACATTTGTTGTCATCGTTTTTTATTACTACACGTAAAAGCGAAGCGAAGCGTTAATGCAATGGTTTTAGCCAATCGGATACGATACAGTCATTGTTCACCCGACTAGCGTCGAATAGGTTCTGGAACGCCGTCAACGGCATACCGCGACATCGGAGGAGTAGGTAGGCGACGCAATATTGTCCGCACACGTTAGAGACGACGCTCTGCAACCGCTTGTCGTTGTACGTCCACTCGTCGCCGCAGTGACGGTGCAGGAACGCGCGGAAGTCGGCGTGCAGCGGCGGCAGACCGTACGATTCGAAGTACTCGCCGACTCCTCCCCGGTCGACGTAGACGACCACCCAGTGCTCCCCCGGCTTGCCGCCGTCGTCGGTGTTGCACACGAAGGCCGTCGGGTAAGTGGCGGCGATGGGGCTTGTAAGTAGCGCGTCTTTAGGCACGACGCCGACGACGATGTCTTTAGCGTACGCATCGCGTTCCAGGCGACGCATCAGTTGGAACGTATCCATAGTTATTACGATGTACAGTCGTACAGGACGTTCCGGCTTCTGTCGATCTCCATCGCCGTCTCGAATTCCGCGTACACGACGACGTTCGTCGGTCGGGCTAGCGGCGTCCCGAAGTGCATTTCAACGCCCACGGTCCCCTGACGCACGAGATTGAAATGGTCCCCGTCGCAACAGTCGGGGGTCAGGTCGAAAGCGAAGACGGTGTAGCCGGCACCGAAGTCAGCGCGCGATATGTCGTTCCCCTCGTCCTCGCCCGCCTTTCCGGTGGCCTCGAAGAGATTCATGTAGCTTCGGAGGTACCGATGGCGCGGGAAGTCCGGCTGTAGCGGCTTGCTCGGCACCTGACGTCCGTCGACGACGAGCGTGAGGAAGTTTATGTCGTTGTGCTGCGCGTTGAACGGGTTTCTAGTGTAGTCTCCGTTATAGCCGGCGTTGTCGATCATCATCAGGATTATGCGTTTCGGAATCACATCTATGTACAAGTTCTCGTGCGTGTGCGACAGCGTGCCCGCCGTTATTGAGAACGACTTGCAGTCGACGCGGCGCATCGGGAACTTAGCCGTTCCCAATTCCCACGCTTTGATGTGACCCATCTGGACTTCCGGGTTCACCTTCACTTTTCGTACGTACAGGTGAATCTAGCGTATCACGATACGACACCCCGGCGCGGCTGCCGGGGCGATGAGCGCGAAGGCGTCTTTCGAGCGCACCATGCGTAGTTTCGTGTCGACGCCGCTCGGTAGGAGGTGGCTTAGCATAAACGCGTCGACGTGCAGGCGTCCCATCATCTCCACCTCGCCGCTGCCCGCCGTCAGGTCGCGCCGCGTTACGAACCCGGTGTTGTCGTCCCCGCGCGCGTTCATGTGTCCGGCGGTTTCTTTGTACCATAGCGACCCCGTGAGATGCGATCGTTTCGCGTCGCTACCGTAACTCAGCAGGGTCTCGAGGTAGGCCCGGTACGCGTACGTATTGGTGGAGGGCGTCACGAGCGTACCGTTCAGCGACACGTCGATTTGACTGAACATCGAATGCAGGAAATTGTTGACCGGCGCCACGTTGGCGCCGGCCCCCAGATCGGTACCGTCCCCCTGAATCACTTTGAAGCGGACGAACGTTTGAAGGCTCGCCAGGTCCGTATAGTCGTTACCCGATCCCGGGATGAGGAACTCGATAGGGCCGCCGGCGTCGAGAGCCGTCAGCGGTTGGTAGTCGGTCCACTGACTGCTCTCGATGCTCTTCTGCATCACCGGCCCTGTGAACAGGTCCAGTTCGGCCTTCACGCCCTCGCACGCCGCGCAGCTATTCACGAACGCCATCACTATTACTCGTCGAATATATCCACCGGTCGACGCCGTTTCTTCCGTCTACTGACGGTCGTCGCCGTTCGACACGGCGCCTTTATAGCGGCGCGGCGCTGCTGCACTTTTTTCTTCTTCTTCGGCGGCTCTTTCAATAGGCCGTCGAGAAGATCGACGCCGGCCTCCTTCGCGCGTCGTTTTACCGACGCTTTCAGATTGTCGCCGGCGACGACGTCCCGCGCCACGCGCACACCGGTTTTGAGCGCGCGTTTTCCCAACGCCATGGCGCCTCTCTTAAAAAGCGGCATGACGCTTCGAAACAGGCTCTCGAAGATATTACCCAGACCGTGTCCTCGCTGACCCCGACCGCCGACGAAGACCGGCAGGTGACCGCCGCCGACCTGTCGAACGTAGTAGTCCATGTACGGGTTCGTCGGCATCGTTAAAACAATCTCGATTTACAGCGTCTGATGTGAAGCGTCGCCACTAGTTTGCCCCGCTCGAATGATATCGGTTGACCGTGGTCGTCTCTTATATCGACCTCGATCGTGTCGAATTGATGCCGCAGCAGCTTCACGTATTGGACGCGGTCGAACGTTTTCGAAATAACGCTGCCGTTTGTACCGAAGACGGCGATGTTTCGAAGGAGCGGCGCGTACACGTCACCGACGACGCGCGATTCCACGAGATCCGTGTACACGTACAGGGTGTCGACGCCCGCCTTCATATCCACCGTATTGCGACCTTCGTACGCGTACGTGTACGCGACGGGGTCGGTCTCGATAATGACGCCGTCCGTCTCGGGGACCCTCATCGGGGACCCTCATCGGGGGACTCGTGATAAGTTGTTATGGAAACCTAGCACGCTCTTCAGACGGCTCGTATCGGGTAGGGTAAAGGTGAAACCCGGCGACATACGCAGCTTCATTCGGTTAGAGACGTCCCTGTATTCTAGACGCACCTTGACCTGATCGGTGCACAATTTCCTTAGCTGCTCGTTGATTTCGCGCAGCAGCACGTAAACGTTGTTGTAGAACCCGTGAGTAATCGTACCCTGTCGGTATATCATGACGCCGTCTATGCTCGTGTAAACACCCGGGTCGCCCTTCGCGCAAGACAGGTAGAAGAAGGCGTCCTCCCTTCTCACGTTGTACCACGTGTGCGGGTACTGTAGCGTCACCAGTCCGCATTCCCATTCTCCCCCCGACAGGTCGAAACGTCGCGGTAGCGTCGTGATGTAGTGCGTGAACGTATTTTCGGGGTGCCTCTTCATAGACGCGTTGCTCGGTAGCGTCAGGTAAAAGTCAGACGATGCCGTCGCCATCGTCGTCGTCGTTTTGTCGGCGTCGTCGACCGCCGCTCATAGACGGACTCTGGAGCAGGTAACCGAGACAGCTGCTCAACAGCGCCGTCCACAGGTTGGAGTCGCCTTGACCCCGCGTCAGATTGTATATACTAACGGCGATGACGAAGTACAGGACGACGACCTGACAGAGGAATACGATTTCGGACTTAGGGCATTCGTTACCGCAGAGCCGCCATGGAACGGGTTCGTGGCCGGTGTCGACGGCGTTCTCGGCGACGGCATCGACGGAGTCCTCGTTGGTAGTCTTCGTCGGCTTCCCTGTAGAGGTAGTTGCGTCGACGGAGTCCTCGTTCGTAGTCTGCGTGTCGTCGCCGTGCCTCTTCGTCGCCGTCTCGTCGATCATCGTCGCGCCACTGCGGTCTATCAATACAGCAGGGCCCCTTATACGGTAAGAACGAAGTTCCGCTGCATAAGCCCGCTTCGTGCAACCGCCAGCATCCCTCGTGGCGAGTCCAACGCGTCATGACCGGCTATCCGGAACCACCGTCGCCGCCGCGCTATTATAGGTCCACGAGCGACTCGGCGTCGATCCAGCTGTTGAAGGAGGCCGGATAACCGCGCCATTTTACGAACGCCTCCGACCCGCCGCCGCGCCGACGACGCTGTAGAACCGCCTCCACGCGATACAGTTTATCCTTCGGAACGACTACGCGTTGTAGTTCCTGTTCGTAGAAGGCGCCCCCTACCGGCGTCCCGGCGTCGTCCTTCAGGCGATAAACGGGCGGCTCGGACGGGTGCACCTCTACGACGGTGAAGAGCTCCTCGCTCCAGTTAGCCATGTATCCTTTTTTGATTTGACCCCTAACCTTTCTGAGACGCACGCGATCTCCCTCGCGCAGTTTCGGTTTTTTTCGCCGACCACCGCCGCCGCCGCCGTACAGGCGTTGCCATACGTCCTCCTGATTCGTCGCGTCGACGCTCGCCGGCGTCCTACCGATGCTTCGGTGGTAGGCGTTGTTGTACGAATGCACGAAATCCGGTAACGCCTCTACGTAGCGCAGCGTCTCGTGTTTCGTAAAATAACGCCACATGCGCGTCTTCAAAGTCCGATTGAATCGTTCCACGACGCTCGCTTTAGTCTCCTCGTTATGCGTCACGAAATGATGAACGCTGCGACTCTTTAGGAACGCTTGCAGGGGTCGGTTCAGAAACTCGGTCCCCTTATCGGTCTGCAGCGCGTTCGGCGGCGGCTGCGCGCCGCTCAGCAGACGCTCGAAGGCCGCGACGAGCGACGGGCCGGACTTACTCTTCAACGGAACGCACCACGCCCGCTTCGAAAACACGTCGATGACCGTCAATAGGAATGTTATACCGTCGTTGTGTTTTTTCAGCCTAGTCAAGTCGACCAGATCGGCTTGCCACTGCTGGTTTCGGCCGCCCACGATGACGCAACGTCGTTTGAAATTTCGTTTAACCGGTTTGTGTAGGGTATAGGCGTCCTGCGCCGCTAGCCATCTCTCGACGGTCGGTCGTCGTCGTCGGATCGACGCCCGGTGCAACGCGTCGACGCCGCCGTAACTTCCCGCCCGTTTCGGATCGAAGTAGAGTTCATTCAGTTCGTCGTCGTCGTCGTTTCGTTTTCGAAGCTTTCGTTTTGGACGACGACGACGACGACTCCACCCGGACACCATGACGACGACGACGACGATGACCAATGAACGCCGAATATTATACACATATAGAGAGCGATAACCGTGATGACGAAGCTGACGACGATGGCCGTTATCGTTCGTTGTGACGGCATATTCACGCCGATTCCCAGATGTTCAACGCTGCTCGTTGTCTCTTTCTAGACCCACGTCGTCTTCGCGCCGGCTTCCCCGCTGAACTGGCCGCCGACTCCTCCTCCGACGCTTCTCTTTGTCGCCACAGCCGCCGCCGCCGCTCCATGTACTCCCGATATTGCGGGTTGCCGACGAACTCCATAGGAATGTTCATATCCTTCATGCGCAACCCGAACTCTTGCCATCCTAAGGGGTGTGACGTCTTCGTTCTCGATCGCATGAGATCGTTCACTAGATCGACCATGTTACTCCCCGCGATCGTTTTACCGTCGTACAAGAATTCGCCGCGGTCGTTCCATCGACACAACGGATCGGCTTTCATTTTCGCGATAAGCAGGCCCGCCTTCCCTTTCAGCGTTTTCGGCATGCTGGCTACGATTTCGCGCTCTACAGCCTCCGACAATGGCGGTGGTGGCGCGGGCGGCTGTGGTATCTCGCCGCCGTCGGCGTTGACCATCGACACGCGTACCGGTTGCGCCGCTCGAGCCGCCTCTATCGTGTTGTAGCGACTCAGCAGTTGATTGTACGACGCCACCTTATCGCGTTCGGATAAATCCGAGCGCTCTAGAATGTCCTTCATGTCGCTGTCCAGGCTACTCAGCACACGTGATCGGAGCGTGCTCGACGACGGTTGCTGTGGCTGAAGGAGACTTTCCACCAAGCGCGAGTCGACCAACGCCTTCTTCTTTGCGTACTGCATCAATTATCCCCGATGACCTGTTTGAGTAGTGGCAGGAGAACGGTGCTCGCTAACGGCGCTAGCAGGGCCGTCAGAAATCCACCCGGCCCCGTTTGCAAGATGGCTCGCTTCCGCTTCACCGGAATTCGTTTGTTGACCAGGTCACGCAGGTGATCTCTGTATTTCTTCAACACGCGTTTCTACTTCGCCGACACCTTCACGTTCCCTCTCAGAATATTGTACGCGGAATCGCACAGACTACATATGAGACCGGTCTCCGAGTGGGCGAGTACGGCTTTTCGCAGATCGATGTTCCGCTTATGTCTATCCATCAACTGCAGGGCGAGAACGTGTCTCTTCAGGCGTTGCTCCGAGACCGTCGTCGCCGCCGCCTTTGGTCGTCGCTTCGCCGCTACCACCGCGCGTCTTCCCGTCATAACGACTAATGCGTACGCCGCGACGTCCCTCTCTACTTATAATTGACCGCCACCCTTCCGTACGTAGACGTACTGAAGGGGGTCGTCCGGAAATATACACGTACGCAGGCGCATGTACTCTTCCGTTTCCTGTTTCAGATCGACGAAGAGATAGCCGTACGCCGCCGACGTCGCGTCTTTGAAAGCCTCTATCATGTACTTGACCTTTCCCGGGTACATCTGTTTCGCTAGGTGACCTACTTGACCGGCGTCTCGGGGGTTCTTGAATAGCGCTAAGTATTGGGCGTTCAGGCTGATTGTGCGGTTTTCTTTCCCTTTCGGAAACATGTTCTGTCGGAGTTGTACGACCGACGTATTACAATGATGACTTTTTTTAGTAAATAGTTCCGTCACCCCGCTATCGGCTTCCTCCATGAGGTCGTCGAGTACTAAAAGCGTCGTCTTTTTACCGTCTAAATGCGTCGTAGTCGGCAGGCCGTCTACGAACTATATTTTCGGAGACATAGACGCGTAGGCGGTCTGCCACTGCCCGTAACACCACAGGATTTTTTCGGGCGGCGGATCGATCATAGCGTGTCGTATCAGACGGTCGACGAACGTCGTCTTACCGCATCCCGTAGGACCGGATACTATACACGTAAACGGATGCTTCAACAGCGGTCCGCCCATTTTCACGACTGATACTGGCTGAAGCTTTTTACGCGTCTTTATAAGCGTCGCGCACCTCCATCAACAGTTTACCGAGCTTGTTCTCCCCCGCAACGTCCCCGATCCTGGTACCCCAGAAACCCTCCCTACTCGGTACCCACTCCACCAATTCGGCGTCCCCGGTGGCCAACAGGTCGGCCTTCAACTTGGCCGTCCCGCCGAACTTACTCATCAACAGCCCCTTCATACAAGCGACCCTAACGGCGTTCCATTCGATTCCCGTTCTCTTTTTTCGTATTCCGTAACTGAGTCGTTTCGCTACGTAGGGCGATCGCGCTCTTTTGATACACGCGGCGCATTCGAGGTCTTCGTTGAACATCGCTTTCCTATACTGATAGGCGTGCTCGACGGATCGGAAGCCCCGACCGTACGCCGTCAATCGGCACTTGTACATATTCGACAAAAACGAGCGCGTTCCGCCAAACTTTATAGGTTCCGACGACAACATGACTACTACCTATAACCCGCTACCGACAACGCTTATATAGAACAGCCGCCGCCGCCGCCGCCGCCGCTAGACAGCGCATCTAAAAAGGTGCCGACGTACGGATTCGGACCCGGAATCTTTCGATCCCTAGTCGAACGCTCTCCCAGGAGAGCTAATCCGGCGCCGGCGTTTATGAGTGGTTTTATCGCGGATATATACGCATTATTGCTTACGAGGTTGATCGCTAGGGGAATGCTAGGGACGCTATATCCTACGTTGATCGCTAGGGCTGGGACGCCTACGTTGATCGCTAGGGCTAAACTAATCACTGGGATAATCGCTAGGTGGCACCTCAAGAGGTCAGGGTAATCAATCAAAAGTGACAGGTCATCAATCACGTTTTTTATAAGTAGGTTCCCGAAAACGTTTAGTGTCACAAAAACCCTTTGATCTTTTTTTATAAGTAGGTTCCCGAAAAAGATAAGGACGTTTTTTATGCATGGAGTTAGGCCTAAAGTAGGTCAAAAAGGGGCTGGGCGAGCCTCTGTGTCTCCTCATTACTACTCATGCTGTCATTAGGGTACCCCCTCTAGTTCAGAACTACTTAGATATCTGCTTATCCAACCATGTGCAGCCAACCATATAAACGATACTGCCAGAGCACACTTATCAACATGTCAGTCATTTCCTTTAATTGTCAACTAATTAAGAGGATGCCAGTCCACCATCATTAAAATTTCTACACTTATACAGACAATTTCTTTTCTAAAAAATGACGGTAAAGAAGGTAAAGGTAGGTTCTTATATAGCGCAGTATCCAGTTTTCAGGATATCAATGATCAAGGCGCTTTACACTTGACTCCCTGGCAGACCTGCTAATCAGAATACCATCTCGACTTTAATGGGAAGCATCCACAATGAACGGAGGCTGATTCATGTGTGCAGTATATATCTTTGTTTGACATGTAATATATAACATAAATATACATGTTACACTACTTACAATTGCAATACCGCTGTATATTCATATATATATATATATATATATATATGATATATAGACACATATTAACATATTATAGTATCTGGGGGTGACGACCTTACTGAAAAAGGCAAGTTTCTTGAAACACAAAACCTTCTACATATTCTTTGTTTAGATGGCATAGTGGGTCATGAATGTATACCAGTGGGTCTAAAAGAGAATCAGTTTTTTGTTTTCGATAACACTGCTAACATTCGTCGCCATCACAACAGCAATAAGAGCCAGTTTTGGGATGATTGTGGGGCCTGGGTGAGTGGTCCCACAAACACTGCCATGTTTTTGCGTAGCGTTACAGGAAAGCTAACTGAGGTAGTGCTGCATGACAGTTTGTGTGGAACTGTGTTCTACAAAAGAGCAAATGGTGGGAGGCAACAAATTGTCACCCCATTGGAGCCCTAACCACACCCAGAGGCCATAATAGTTCTACATAGGGATTATGCTAAACATACACAGAGTGGACAGTATAAATGCAGGATATCATGGATTGAGCAAAATAGGATTATGGCATTGCTAGATGGCACGTAGAAGGTTGCAGTTGTAGAGTATATAGGTACATTTCCAGGTCGGGCGCCTCATGGAAGCAGCAAACATTGTAGCAGAAATTACATTCGTACCAAAGGAGCTGTACTAGATAACATGAAGGAGCAAGTTCAGCACTGTCCCCCAAACCAGGTGTGGCAGAGCCTGGATGATTCTGGAGAGATAGGTGGTCCCAGGTCGCGAAAGCAAGTAGCAAATATGAGGTATAGGGAGAAAAAGCAAAGACAGCGGCTATCACAGAAAAACCAGGTTAATTTTACTGACCACGTGCAGAACATTAAGACAATGGTAAAGACCCATGAATCTGTGCAGTGAGTAGAAATTGGGAAGGACAAGGTGCCTGCAATAATTGTATATATAGAGAGAACCAGCTGCTTGACATCCAACGTGTCTGCTGCTCTGCTCCACTCGCCCACTCTACTGTTCTCGGCGTTGACAATACTTTTAATTTAGGCGACATCCATGTTACCGTTTGTGTCTTTAAACATTTAGCAGTGACCAGGATGGACACAAATGGCCAACCAATCTTTGCAGGCCCATTTTATTTACACGGCAACAGTGACTTTTTAAGTTATAACAGTTTCTTCAGCCACCTTGCTGGTAAGCTACGAGGGACACCATCACATCCCATCTTTGGCATAGATGATCAGAAGGCAATGAAGCAAGCCATGCAAGCAGCTTTTCCGGATTATAACCTACTCAGTTGCACCCGGCACCTGAAACAGAATGTAGACGCCTACCTAAAAGACAAGATTGGTGTGTGCCATAAAGACCGTTCATCTATCATCACCTCAATATTTGGGCCAAGTGGCATCACAAGTGCTGATGAGGATGTCACATTTGACCACGCATTAAAGAAGACAGAGGCTTTAATCAATATTGCTGCACTATCCTTTAACACATATTTTCAAGATAGGGTTGTCTCTCTTCTTCATTCCAACTTCATAACCCAGGCTAAAGCAGTAGGTATGACCCCTCTTGTAAACTGGACTAACAATAATTGTGAAAGTCTGAATGCCATGCTGAAGCATGCTGTCAATTGGAAGGGACAACCGTTGACCACCCTGGTGTTAAAACTTTACGATGTTGTGCGGACTCAATACCAGGATCTGAGAAGATGTTTGGCTGGCCAGGGAGACTATATCCTGTGCCTACCATTTACCAAATTTTATGTGCCTATTGATGTGTGGTCGTGCCTTCCCAAGGAGAAAAAGGATAATAATTTCAAGAAATTTATTCGTTTCATTTGGATGATGAATTCCAGAACTGTCCTATCAACTGACGGAAAATTGGCAGTGACAGGACTGAATGGTGGGAAAAAGCCAGGTCAGGTGAAGAGAAAGAGGTGTGCCAAGATTTCAAGTTTCCCAAAAAGGAAAAGATTGGTATAAATTAACCTTAGTGACCAGAACATCATATACATATAGATAGTTCCCAATTCCTTTTGGACCTCGAGGCAGTTGCCTGCAAGTGCGGGACATGGTTTTAGCCACTACCATTTAGCATGCCATTTATGTTACTATCAGGTACTGCAGCAATATAGAATGTGAGCAGATGGATGTTCACGTTAGTCCAGCACATACACATCCCATATCAAATCTCACTGTTTTTCTAAATGTGTTGAAGTTACACAACATCATTTCTCCCATGAAGCTTTCTACTTAGGTGGGGCTGACTGGGGGGATGGAGGTTGATGTACTGTTCACATACTACGTCATAGTGATGTTTGTTTGAGGGCCAGTACTATAGGCAGAGAAAGTGTTGCTTTATTATGTCATTAACATTTTGATTTCTATCCAGATACATTTAGGTGGTGATGGTGGTCTGAATGACAGGACTATAGTCAGTGATGGTGTTGCTTTGTTATGTCACAAACATATAAATTCCTATCCATATACAATTAGGTGGTGATGGTGGTCTGGATGACAGGACAATAGGAGGTGATGACAATTAGGTGGTGATGGGGGTCTGGATGACAGGACAATAGTGAGTGATGACAATTAGGTGGTGATGGTGGTCTGGATGACAGGACAATAGTCAGTGATGACAATTAGGTGGTGATGGTGGTCTGGATGACAGGACAATAGTCAGTGATGACAATTAGGTGGTGATGGTGGTCTGGATGACAGGACAAGTATAGGCGGCGATGATGTTGCTTTTTTATGTCACTAATGTTTTAATTGCCAGATACAATTAGGTGGTGGTGGTGGTTTGAGTGACACGACTATACACGGTGTTGGTGTTGCTTTGTTATGTCACTAACGTTTTAATTTATATCCATGTATAATTAGGTGGTGATAGTGGGGTGGTGATGGTTTGAGTGACAGGACTATAGGCGGTGATGATATGACAGGACTCTAGGAAGTTATGATGTCACTAACGTTTCAATTTCTATCCATATACAATTAGGTGGTGATGACGGTTTAAGTGACAGCACTATAGGCAATGATGGTGTTGTTGTTGTTAAGTCATTAACGTTTTAATTTATATCCAGATACAATTACATGGTGATGGTGGTTTGTGTGACAGGACTATAGGCGGTAACAGTATGCTCTGTTATGTAACTAACGTTTTGAGTTCTTTCCAGGTACAATTTATGCATACTTAACACATCATTAAGCCATATTCCGTCACATTTTGCAAAGTATAGGCCTATACATTAATGCAGTTTGGTACATTCCGTAGTGCTGTTTTATACCATCAGACATTTCAAAAGTTGATTGATGTTGTAATAATAATTTTTGGCATCAAGTTATTCCTTTAGATTAAACTATTGTTACGTTAAGTCTGGTGTTGTGGGTAACCTGTAAAATTTGACATTATCTCAAAAAATAACTCCGTAATAGTGAATACAATATTAGGGGTAAATTATTTCAGTGTTATTTAATGTCTAACTCCCGTCTGCAAAGTGACAGAATATGGCACTATACACAGTCTCGGCATACATCATACTGCATATTCACAAAACATCTGGTAGAAGAATACTGTTACCTTCCCGTTGGTTTCTACCGTGGATCACAAAAGTAATTTATATTATTATTGTGTGAACTAAGAACAGTAACACGAATCTCTGATACGCTGTCTATAGGAAAGGTATAAATATTAACAGTAAACATGTAGGCCTACTATATGTGGATATATATAATGTGCTAACACATATTTTTGTCTTTCAGTTGCGTGCAGGTGTATGGAGACATGCAGTCATATTTGGCTATCGTTAGTCCTTACACAGAATAATTGTGAATTATGAGCGTGTTGAATTTAGTATTATTTGTATGGATTTTTCAAAATAAATGTTTTTGAAACAATGTATGTGTTGGATTGTACACATGACGTGTGACCAGTACAGGTAGATCCTAAATGTGTATAATAATATTATAACGAACTTCTCAGAGTCAGATATATATCTACATAATATCAAATCCCCAAATACATCGCCGTCGAACATTGACACAGAACATAACATTAACTTTTAACCAATACGTGAATAACACTATAGTATCCTTTAAAAACGAATTGCCATAACAATGACGCCAAGAGTATAATTAATTATATACTAGGCAAAACGCATTATGAATATGAGTTTATTACTGAAATTGATCCTGCTACACTAACCATCTCACACTGTAAGCAGTGTAGGTATAATGTATAAACCTTATTGCCTAATGAGTGGGCCTAATCCAGATATCAGATCTGCATCTTGGGCTTGGCTGTCGCAATATTAAAATAAAACAGGCTAGGTCGTTAATACTCGCTATCCAGGCATAAATAAGTCGGTGGATTGACCTAGTAACTAGAACAATATGAACAATGAGATACTAAATGCTCCCTATGTGACTATGACTCGCACTTGCGCACAGACTGTATTGCAAATGGCGAACACAACAACGTACCAATTTGAACATGTTTCTTTATTGTTTGTCATGTTTACAAAGTTCAGTAAAGTGGCGTAAAACAAATAGACAGAGTTCTTATCTATAAAGAAACATCGTGACGTTAATTGTACACCACTGACATTGGAAGCGTGTGCGTGCACTAGGACTATCTGAGCCGGAAACGCCAATCGACGATAGGCCTACCACACCGCCAATTGGACAATACAATCTTTCAAAATGAAGATGAAGTGTCCTATCGTGGGTTGTGAATTCGAGACATCAGAAGCTGAAGATGGCGCCATCATCGCTGCCCTCCTCAACCTTCACGCCAGTTCGCATGCAGCTTCTACTCACGCCGCCACTACCCAGGCTACTCGAGCAGAGAAACTAAAACGACCAACTATATCATCGGCCGGATCTAGCGAGGAGTGGGCATATTTCGAGACCCGATGGGACGAGTATCGCAGGGGCACCAAGCTCACGAGTGGAGATGTAGTGGTCCAACTGCTGGAATGCTGTAGTGACGAGCTCCGAAAAGACCTCATACGTGCGGCTGGGGGCAGCCTATCCAGTAAGTCAGAGCAAGATGTTTTGACGGCCATAAAGATGCTGGCGGTGCGCAGGGAGAATACCATGGTTGCCCGTGCAGCGCTGCACAACATGCGACAAGATCGTGACGAGGCTATCCGATCATTTGGAGCCAGAATAAAAGGCCAAGCGGGCATATGCAATTATGTCACACAGTGTCCCTCATGCGCAGCCGACATCAACTATACGGATGCCATACTTCGAGATGTACTCTCCCGAGGCATAGCTGATCAAGAAATACAACTCGATGTACTCGGGGATCAGAACCAGGATATGACTCTCGAAGAAGTGCTAACATTCGTGGAGGCCAAAGAATCTGGCAAGCGCTCAGCATCCAGACTGCTGAACTCGCAAGGTGCAGGATCGGTGAGTAGCACATACCGTCGAGGAAAACAACAGGATGTCCGAAATAGGATGACTGACTTAGGCCTATGCGGCTACTGTGGTGAAAAGGGCCATGGTAGAAGTGCTCCGCTCCGCATCAGAAAAACCGAGTGCCCCGCCTACAATCATACATGCCAGTACTGCAAGTTGCAACATCACCTGGAAAAAGTATGTCGCAACAAGGAGAGATCGAAGGCTAAGCCCCAAAGGACTTATTCGGGTGAGTGTGAAGGCGCGGTATTCGATGCATTATGTGCTGCTACAGAGATTGGTCATGAGCGCGGGAGGCATTCCATAATCCTTGACCATCACCTCTATAACAACATCTGTGACAGGTGGGCGCAACAAGCCTCACAACCTCAACCATTCATCAAACTAGACATTTGTGCGGTTGAGGAGGACTACAAGGATCTGGGTTTTGAACTGAAAATCCGTACTCGACCCCTATCCTTATCCGCCATGGCCGACACAGGCTGCCAAAGTTGCCTCATTGGAATCGGGGCAATCAACCGCCTCGGCCTAGCACGTGAAAATCTCATCCCCGTCTCTATGAAGATGCACGCCGCGAATAACAAGGACATCAGAATCCTCGGAGCAGCCATACTTCGGATCTCTGGCAGAGACAAGGACCAAAACAGACTAGAGACACGACAGGTCGTATACGTAACTGACAGCTCTGACAAGATGTTCCTCAGCCGTGAAGCATGCGTGGCCCTTGGCATGCTCTCTAAAACGTTCCCAACAATCGGAGACACTCACCATGCCCATACTATTGGCATCTCTACTACCTGTGACTGTCCAAAGCGACAACTACCACCACCTCCACCAACGAAACTACCCTTCCCCGCGACCGAATCCAACCGAGAGAAACTACAGACGTACTTGATCGACCACTATAAGGCGAGTACGTTCAATACATGTGACCATCAGCCCCTCCCCATGATGAAAAGCTCCCCAATGAGGCTCATGGTGGACCCAGATGCTGAACCAGTGGCCTCGCACAACCCCATCCCCGTACCACTCCACTGGCAGAAGGACGTCAAAGCGGGACTAGACCAGGATGTGAGGTTAGGGGTAATCGAGCCAGTCCCAGTCGGCACACCGGTCACTTGGTGTCACAGAATGGTAGTTTGTGCAAAGAAGACGGGCAAGCCCCGCCGCACGGTGGACTTCCAACCACTGAACACCCACGCGACACGTGAGACACACCACACTCAATCACCATTCCACCAAGCCCGCTCCGTCCAACAGGGCAAACTCAAAACGGTATTCGATGCCTGGAATGGTTACCACAGCGTGCCACTTCATCCGGACGATCGCCACCTGACGACATTCATAACGCCATGGGGCCGATATAGATACTGTGTAACTCAACAGGGGTACATC
This sequence comes from Escarpia spicata, assembly GCA_963995525.1. NCBI lineage: Eukaryota > Metazoa > Annelida > Polychaeta > Sabellida > Siboglinidae > Escarpia > Escarpia spicata. The sequence continues at coordinate 5,100,645 of OZ023208.1, forward strand.
GCCTCTGGTGACGGATATTCAAGACGATATGATGAAATCGTAGCCGACATCCCCCAGAAGACAAAATGCATAGACGACACACTTCTGTGGGCAGACACGATGGAGGAAAGCTTCTTCCAGGCCATCCACTGGCTAGATGTTTGTGGCAAAAATGGCATAACATTGAACCCAGACAAGTTCACGTTCTGTAAACCAGAAGTAGATTCGCAGGGTTTGTGATCACCCTGGACAGTGTGCGCCCTTGCGGAAAATACCTACAAGCCATTCGGACTTCCCCAGAAACATTACAGACGTTCGATCCTGGTTCGGGCTCGTCAACCAAGTGGCGTATACATTCAGCATGGCAGACCGGATGCAGCCCTCCCGACACCTGCTGAAACCCGATAACCCATTTGTGTGGGACGACCAACTAGACAAACTCTTCAAGGAATCCAAAGACATTATCACTAATGAGATAGAGAAAGGTGTCACAATCTTTGACAAGGATAAGCCGACTTGCCTTGCCACAGATTGGTCCAAGGATGGGATCGGTTTCTGGTTGTTACAAAAACATTGCACTTGCACTAAGAGCATTCCATTCTGCTGCCCGGATGGATGGAGAATCACTCTTGTCGGAAGCCGCTTCACCCACCCGGCCGAGTCTAGATACGCCCCCATCGAAGGCGAAGCTCTGTCTGTGGCCGACGCTCTCGATAAGGCAAGATTCTTTGTCCTCGGATGTGCAGACCTCATCGTGGCAGTGGATCACAAACCACTCCTTAACATACTCGGTGATCGGTCACTGGATGAAATACCAAATGCACGCCTCAGAAATCTCAAAGAGAAAACACTCAGATACAGGTTTCGCATCGTACACATCCCTGGAGTACAAAACAAAGCAGCAGATGCCATGTCTCGGCACCCATCGGGTACCCCTCATCCAGACAAACTACACCTCCAAGATGACATCACACCCGATGATGATGATCCATCGAACCTGCCTTCAACCATGATGATCCAACATGCATTCCTAGAAGGCATCCGCACGAACGAGGACACCATAGATCACGAGAACATAGATGATGCAGTCAGGAATGCGGCGACCTACGCACTCGAGTCTCTTCAATCCATCACATGGGACCGTACAAGACAAGAAACGGCTAGTGATGAGAACATGCACCTACTCATGTCCATCATCGAAAACGGCATGCCGAAGTTCCGCCACGAACTACCTGTACCACTCCGTGCCTACCACCAATTTCGTGAGCACCTTCACACAATAGACGGTGTAGTCATCTACACGGACCGGATTGTTATACCGCCGAGCCTCCGAGAGGACGTCCTATCGGCACTCCACTCCGCACACCAAGGAATATCTTCCATGACGGCGAGGGCCGAATCATCCGTGTTCTGGCCCGGGATAACCCCAGCCATGGCTGCTGTCCGCACAAACTGTAGCGACTGTAACAGAATGGCGCCATCGCAGCCCAGCGCTCCACCAACACCCCCAGTGTTGCCGGTTTACCCGTTTCAATGCGTCTGCTCAGATTTTTTCACCTATAAAGGCATCAGCTACCTGGTCATAGTTGACAGGTACTCAAACTGGCCTATCATTGAAAGGACCACAGGCGGTGCAGATGGTCTAATTGACAGCCTGCGCCGCTCGTTCGTGCCCTACGGAATCCCAGATGAACTAGCATCAGACGGCGGCCTGGAATTTACTTCAACAACGACCCGCATCTTCCTCAACACATGGGGCGTACACCACCGACTTTCATCAGTTGCATTCCCGCATAGCAATTGCAGAGCTGAAATCGGTGTGAAGACCGTCAAACGCCTCATTACCAACAACACTGGTACCAATGGTGAACTCGATACAGATGGGGTCCAACGCGCGATTCTTCAATATCGGAACACACCTGACCCAGATACAAAGCTATCCCCAGCGATGTGTGTATTTGGACGACCGATCAAGGACTTCATACCTATACTACCCGGTAGGTACAAACCACACGAGACCTGGCGAGAGACACTCGTTGCTCGAGAAGAGGCCCTGAGAAACAGACACATGAAAGCCGTTGAACACTGGTCAGAACATACGAAACGACTACCACCCCTCGTCATCGGCGACTTCGTGAGAATACAAAATCAAACTGGCCCTCACCCCACGAAGTGGGACAAAACGGGCCAAGTCATCGAAGTACGTCAATTCGACCAATATGTAATCCGAGTCGACGGATCTGGGAGAGTAACAATCCGAAACAGGAAATTCCTGAGGAAATACGCGCCAGTACGCATTGCTACACCACGTCTTACCATTGATGAGGACCTTCAGCATCATGCATCACATCGCACTTCACAACCTCAACCTCGACGACAGAAGGAACCCACACACATCACACAACACACCATCGCAACTCCTGAAAGATGGAAGGACAATGTGGAGAGCCCCAAGAAAACTGTATCACCGGCAGTGGCTCCAACGGCGTCAACAGATGTCGCTCCAAAACTCGAGAACATTCCTACCCCTACCACGCCAACACGCGTCTCACGATATGGCCGTAACATCAAACCACCGAAATGGCTGGCAGACTATGAAACCTAAGAGACAGTCTCCCTCACTATAGACTATTATTTACAGTCTAAAATAAGTGATGAAGACTTGGGGGGAGATAGAACAATATGAACAATGAGATACTAAATGCTCCCTATGTGACTATGACTCGCACTTGCGCACAGACTGTATTGCAAATGGCGAACACAACAACGTACCAGTTTGAACATGTTTCTTTATTGTTTGTCATGTTTACAAAGTTCAGTAAAGTGGCGTAAAACAAATAAACAGTTCTTATCTAGTAACAATAATATTTTAGTTTAATGTTACCCGCCAGATAGCGCCACCACGCCAAATTCGAATGGAACCGCCGAGTTGTCACAAGCGATGATAAAAGTTGCGAATTTTTAAAATTCAATGTGAAGTACATATCTGAACTTTGGCGAGCTGCACACACATACCTCCTACGTGCCACCAACAGCCCGCTTGGTTACCAACACTACATACATTTTGGTCGTGCGTGGTCGTTCGTGGTCGTGCGTGGTCGTTCGTGGTCGTGCGCCTTTTAGTCATACCGCTGCACCTGGCTTCAAACATCGACGTCGGCGACGTTTTGTCGGATCTTGTGTCATCAACTGACGATATAGATTTCCTTCGAAGCACGTTTCTTCAAAATGATCTGAACATAGTGCGTTGTATTTCGAAGGCTTCCAACCAGCCCGTCCACAGTTGTGAATCCACTGTTTCACTTCTGGTTGTTTCAAAGGGAAACACAAAAGACAGCTCATTATCCTTCGCTGTACTATTGTTACAACCGTATGCAGAGCAGTATGGCATATTGCAAGTCACGTTTTCACTGTAAGCTCAACTTATACTAATATAACGAACCGCATCCCATGAACATGAACCAACTGCGCGAACTACACACGACTGTGTGACGTACACGAAACAAATAATGCTACTCGTTTATTGGTTGCTTTCGGCCAAATGAAGGCGTCATCAGTAAGATGGCAGTCTACATGTTATCGCAGATTTCGTTAGAATCGTCCACTTTAAGACTACATTCCGAGTAAACCACTGAACTGATAATTTTGATTGTAGATGCAAATGGTGCTAACTCTTTTAGGTGCTTAACACCACAACGTTGCCTTTTGTTTTCCTTTAAGCTGTAGGCAATACGGTTATAAATAATTGTTTTCAAAAACTTTGGACACTATACTGGCTAGAGCAATAGGCATGTAATTACTCTTGCTACAAATGTTAGCACTTTTGTTTTTGAAAATGGGCACAAGTGCAACAGATATCATATATTCAGGTAAAATATCAAGAACAAATAGACTAGTAAAACATATAGACAACAGTGGAATTATTATGTCACTGCAGTGTTTCAGATGTTCTGCACATATACCATCCAAGCCACAACTCTTGTCTTTTAGATCTTTTATGGCATGGATAATCTCAGAGTGTGATACATCTATGTCCATCTCATATTCAACATTTTGCAAATGCTATTTATATCTTTGTTGTTATTTAGACAATTAAACATTTCATCATAATGAGATTTCCACATATTTACAATGTTGTGTGACCATGTCACACCATCAATAACATTAGGAAGAGACAGATTACTGTTATTGATCAACTTAATTTCTTTTCAAAATGCTTTGTCATCTTTACACAACAGTTGTTTAGTAAGTGATTCCTTTCTTAGTGCATATTCGGTGTTTCTGATGAACCTCATGGCACCTTTAAACCTAGCCTTAGCTCTGTTTTTCATAGAGCAGATGTTCGTCAAGGTGGAATCTTGTCTCCATACTTATCTAATATCTATATGGATTACTTTAGTCTGTTGCTAAATCGCTGTAGAATCGGTTGTTACACTGGCAAAACAAAAGTGAACCATCTGATGTATGCGGATGATGTAGTTTTAATATATCCGTCCAAGAAAGGGCTTCATGGGTTGATAAAAACTTGTTGTGAATATGGAACTATGCACGACCTTATATATAATGGAGAAAAAAGCAGTGTGATGTATTGTGCTCCCACAAAGGTCAAACATCTGTTACCTTCATTTGTTTTCTATTCAGGGTCGCATCATTCAAGGACAGAATATTGTGAAGTATCTAGGTCACATTATTAAGGAGGACATGTCTGACGATGGTGATATCAGTAGACAAATTGCGCGCTATGTGTCTCTCTGGACAAATCATACAAATCATGCAAAATTCTTTCCTACCTGGCAACACAAAGTGTTTACCCTTGGATGGATTGGGTGTCTTTATAGTATTCTCACCAGTGGTGGTTACAGCACATGTGATATCATCATAATATTTGTGTAAGGCTTCTTTACGCTCAACCTTAGTACAGTTGCAGTCTTTACATAATAAAACGTCAGTTGATATCTCAACACTTCTTAACAGGAATTCTGGCAGTACACCATACTCATACATTACATCTTCACTCTGACAGACCAATCAATTTTGCTTCTAAAGTTATTGACTGTCCCATGATGAATGCCAGGAGCCAAATGTAAATCAATTTCAACTGCAACAGGGATATGATCAAACTGAATAGTACCATGTAATATATACGTCTTAGTTATGAAATCGTTGTCAGCTCCAGTCATCACTTACATACGTATATGTTCATTCTGGTAACTTAAGGTGGCTGCACCTGCTATTATATGCTTCTTTGGAATTAATCATTTATAATATAAGTTTTGAAGATAAGCTAACCATTTTTTCTCAGAGTTTGCCTCAGACACTAAACAATACTACAGACTAAAAAGAATTGACTTTTTATGTTGTTTAGAGATATTTAAATGTGTTTAAAGACAATTAAAAAACATGTAAAAAATCACCTTAATATGGCATTTTATTTCATTTTGAGAAACTCCCCAAAAGAAACATTTATATGGTTGTAAGTACAAACATGTTATTGACATTCATTACAACGGGATTTTTTTGTAAACAAATGCATATTAAGTTTAATACAGCTTCATAAACATTTTGCTACAATGTGGAAAGACAGCAAAAATCCGTACTGCATTTTTGGCACGAACCCTTCACCAAACATAAAACCATCCCGTGC
>OZ023208.1:5111267-5166343 GCA_963995525.1 Escarpia spicata
AATTAACACTACCTTTGTTAACATCGTGTTATTCTACTCACGATACACATGTGGATACATACACACTTGCAAAAAGAGCAGAGGCGGAACAACACCAAGAACGCATGAGAACAACTGAGATGGGATGACTGTGTCTGGAGGGACATGAGTCGAGCGGATGAGGATGAAAGATGGAGGGAGGAGTCTGCTGACGGAAACCTATGGAGAGAGGAGACTGCTGACGGGAATCTATGGAGAGAGGAGGCTGCAGACGGGAAGCTATGGAGAGAGGAGGCTGCTGACGGGAAGCTATGGAGAGAGGAGGCTGCTGACGGGATGCTATGGAGAGAGGAGGCTGCTGACGGGAAGCTATGAAGAGAGGAGGCTGCTGACGAGAAGCTATGGAGAGAGGAGGCTGCTGACGGAAAGCTATGGAGAGAGGAGGTTGCTGACGGGAAGCTATGGAGAGAGGAGGCTGCTGACGGGAAGCTATGGAGAGAGGAGGCTGCTGTCGGGAAGCTATGGAGTGAGGAGGCTGCTGACGGGAAGCTATGGAGAGAGGAGGCTGCTGACATGAAGCTATGGAGAGAGGAGGCTGCTGACGGGAAGCTATGGAGAGAGGAGGCTGCTGACAGGAAGCTATGGAGAGAGGAGGCTGCTGACAGGAAGCTATGGAGAGAGGAGGATGCTGGCAGGAAGCTATGGAGAGAGGAGGCTGCTGAATGGAAGCTATGGAGAGAGAGGAGGCTGCTGACAGGAAGCTATGGAATGAACGAACAGGCCGAGTGGTTCAACTATAGTATATCTGACCTCACCACTGTACAAGGAACAAGGAGGAAGAGCGCGTACACCACAACGCTAAATGTTCGCAGTTCGCAATAACAACAATAAAATTATTGTATATGAACGTAATAAACTGCCGAGCACTAGGTTTATGGTCTGCCAAAATGCAGTACCGGGCAACGAGAAGGGACCCAGGGCCTTGTCAACCACCACATTCGCAAACGAAGTCTCAGAACGAGTCTGCCCTGTAGTTTTATCATCGTGCTTTATCCTCATAAATAAGTCACAACTGACAGCGAAGAATTTTTATAAACGTATTAAGCATCCGTTTGTGCACGTTAAGTCAACGTGGCTTTGTTTAATTCAACAGAACTGTGAAAAATGGCCTACCTAATCCATCATCTTTCATGGGTTTCCATGGCGACGAGCCTACTTGAACTTCGACATTTGCACCAATCACTGGTTCATAACCTTTTCTTAGTTCGGCTCGCACAATCAGCTTCAGCGTTGATGGATCTGAAAACGGAACTCCAACAAGTTGGTTTACATATAATTATGATATTACGCTAACAACACAGCTACAGTAATTATTACAAAATAAACAGACACACAGTAGTTGTATATTACAAAACACACAACATCGTTACATAAATACCATGATGCGCTCGCATAGAAGATTTCAAAGCACGTAACAGTTTGACAACCGCATCACGCACGTGCTGCAATATACTTTGTGAGTTCAAAATGACGATGGTCGAACAGAAAGTTAAGTTCTAGTCCATCGATAGGGCCTAGTCGTGATCAAATACTTTAGTATTGGCATGAAGCCTGTTGCATCAGCGTCAACTTCACAACACATGCAGGGGGGGTTTCCCGAGTTATTTGCTTCGCGCGCGTGGTTCTTGCGATTGTTAAGTGACGTTTTATGCTTTACGCGTGCAGTACGTTTTACGTTCCGAACAATGGATTTAACATATAAAAGGTGAAAAACTTTACTTGAGTTGGGTATGTTACGTTAAACTCGTTGAGTTGTACATTAATTCCCGAAAATTTGGCGCCCGATGTCCAAGCCGTTTAGGAGGAAAACATACGTTAACACACACCCACGCGCATGCACACGCGCATGCACGCACGCACACACACACACACACACACACACACACACACACACACACACACACACACACACACACACACACACACACACACACGCAAACACACACGCACACACACACACACGTTTGCTCGATAATAGTAAGATTACAAACACAGCAATGTTGGTACTGACCCTTGAAGTCGACTTCCTGATGACTGAGGTGAGTCCACAGCCTGATCGGGTAACTGTTGTCTGCAGGAGCCTTGGACGTAACGAGGAGCTGTGTATGGGTGCGTGTGGAGCACGGGTTTCTCAAAACAACAGTCCAAAGGCCAACCTAGTAAGACGTTAGCAACAATGATGAACTACCTCCGGTAACAAAGATATTTGTTCGTGGACACAAACGTGTGATATTTATCGATATTAATACGCTAACGTTAGCGCATTGTAGGGATATCTCCTCGTGGCGCCGATACCCACTTGCCTCTTTTTATGTCCAATGTCATCTTACCAAATGGCGCTCTACTTTTTTGAAATACTCGTACTTGTCCTCGTCCTCATAAAACTTATGGGTCATGGACTCTTACTCATACTCATTGTACTAAGATTTTACAGTACATTTCGAGTACATCTGAGTACTTTCTCAATATATACTAGGGAAAATTAATTTATTTGTAGTTGTTTATTTGTTGTTATTTCTGATAGAATACCACCTTACAATCCCTACACATAGTACACCGTAATTCTTTGATAACCATGACTATGATGCCCAAACATGGCAACAGGCAGCATCTTTTTCCAGTCAGAAACACCCTGTTAAGCAAACAATAATTGTAGGCTATCAGTTCAGGCCATAAATCTGTTTGTTTAATTAAGCCAACAAGATATCCATCCAATTAGTAGTTAACCCACCAGTTAGACAGGAAATGCTTTTGATGTAGTCTGGAGACCATGCCACTTGGCACTGGCTGACAGTATCAACTGCCAGTCTTCCTCTGTAGAAGTAAGGTGGCTCAAATCAGTCTGCCTCCTACACTAGTATAATCCGGTGCCAGCAGCCTGGCTAAAAAGTCCAAAGGGGATTTTGAGCCTGTTATGTGGACATGTGCTAACCCTCTCAACAACCAGTAGTCTACGATCAGAAAACATAAATTGCAAACTTATAATATCAGCAGATTGCTGATTGTAGAGGTGAATGAATACATCAGTCAGTTATGTACATATCGTCACAGTGACCCACTGCCGTTCTGGAAGAGTCAACGCAACAATTTTCCAACTCTGGCTCAGTTGGTCCCTCGTCATCTCAGCATTCCAGCCTCATCAGCCCCAGTTGAAAAGGTATTTAGCATAGCCGGGGAAGTACTCTGCCCTGAACGGTACAGCCTGAAAGACCCAACCTTTGAACAACTCATGTTCATTCGGTGCAATGGCAAATAGATGATAAGATCATAGGATGCCACTGAAATTAATACCAATGAAGTGAATTTCATTGATGATGAAATAAAGAGGTCTTTTTACAGTTTTCATCATAAAAAATTGATCAACTGCCATTGCATATTCACTTGTGCTGAGTTATATAAATTAAATTGATTAATAATGTTTAAATACGTTATTATTTAATATTTATATTTTAAAATGTGTACTCGTACGTTTACTCGTACTCGTGAGAATGTACTCGTACTTGTATCCCTCCTTCATAATATCGCTATCAAGGATACTGCAAAACTACAACGTGTCCAAACATTTTTAGCAAGGGTAGTCACACAATCTCCTCGATTCTCCCGCTCAATGCCACTTCTAAGATCACTGCATTGGCTCCCCGTGCGATATCGCATTATATTTAAGATCTGCACAATCACCTACCAAGCCCTTTCAACCAAACAACCTAGTTATTTACACTCAATGCTCACACCAGCTAAACAAGCCAGACAACTTCGGTCGTCTAGTTCGAAGTTGCTATCTGTTCCTAAAGTTAAGACAAAGGCTGGAATTCGAGCTTTTTCAGTTAATTTTAAATCAGCAGAAATATTGTTACATTTCGTCGTCACCTCAAAACCTATATTTTCAAAATCGCCTATCCTCCCTAGCTTCCTAGCACAACCATCCATCTGTTGACGACTTTCCCCTAGCACACGAGTACGAGAATGCCTAATCCTTTGGTTTTGGTGCGCCACTGAGCTCGGATTGTCTGAGGATATTGGCGCGTTAGAAGTGAATTATTATTATTATTATTCTCGTACTCAGCTTTTAGCAATGTACTCGTACTCGTACTCATCCATCGTCAAAGTACTCGTACTCATTAAAATGTACTCAGACCAGGTCTTTAGCACACTGGTAGAGATCTAGACCGGATTTTACCCACTAGAAACTGCAAGCAGCTTATCAAGCTATAAGTTAAGCTCATGCGGTCGTTCGTTACACCAGACATGATGACAAACTTTGTTCATAATCCTCGTAACACGAAATATTTCATCGTTTTGATATACATGACCAAATCTCCACATTTGAACAGTTTAAAAATCTGACTCTGACTTATTGTCTCACCTCAGTTTCGTTAGTAATTGCTATAGTCATTTGTTTGGTGGCTTTGGTGTCGTGACCGGCTGTGTATGTTATTCCACTTGGCGAAATGACTTCGACATCTAAAGTGAAAGTAGTTCCGGTGTATGAGAACGTGAATATTCTGTATCTCGGCCGACGCTTGAGTCGATTGACGCAGACTTGTTCACTTCCTCGTTTGAATTGATCCACAGTGACTCCAGCAGAATCTGGATTTGTCAAATAGTGATATTTGATTAATACCAATATAAAACCATGCTTGTTAAGGCAACATTTTGAGAACAAAGTTGGATATGTGTGGAGCATGTCCTTAGGATGCCACCAAAGAGATCACCAAAGCAAGCATGGTATTGGAACACATCAGGAAAGCGAAAAAGACGACGAGCAAAAGAAACATATAATTTCTTGCAACATTTTCCATAAATTATTTGTCTCTCACGCATTTGGTACGGACAAGCGAGACGACAAAGGACAGTTTGGATGTTCACTGGAGACTCTTGACGACCCTCTCAAAATGGCTTGGCGACCCAATTTTGGGTCGCAACCCGGAGGTTAAGACCCGCTGGGCTATCCCTTAATAATATATAAATCGAACCAGCAAAATGTAAAACACGTTTCTAGAAACAATCCAGTAGACAGCGAAACTGGCAATAATTTAACAGCAATGTGTAGGTGTGGTTTAATGCATTATAAAGGTCATATTTGTGACAGGGCAACTAGTTTAAATAAGTATTGCTTTTAAACATCTGCATTTCTGTTTACACTAAAAAGAAATTAAATCTAGATGTATATATCCACAGTTTTAAAAAGCCAGTTTGTGAGGTTCTGGCTTTTTCCCTACATGTAGCACAAGTCCGTCCATAAAGGCCGGGACACACAGACACTTTTCGCCCGACCAGACCAGACCAGACCAAACCACTACACTACGGTATTACGATAATTACTTGACTAGCTGTTTTGTTTTGATCGTATAGGTATGTGATACACTAGTGTGATTGTTTACTTACCCCGTGGGTTTTTTTTGTCATACTGCCGGACACATCCAGCACCAGCACGTATCGTTCAGCCTTCCCCTGCACGATGCGAAAGGTAGGTTTTGTGTTCTGAGATGAAGGAAGGGCTGAACTGTTTCCTATAAAAAAAATGTAGCGTTTCTGTAATTAAAGACGTGGAGGAAACGGAGTACATTGGCGCATCGCCACAGTCCTTTGTGGCTGTCGTATGGGTCCGTGTATATGGCGTCTTTTCCTTTTTCGTTCGCAAATTTCAAAACGAAAAAAGCAAACAATGTTCGATTTTTGTTTTGAAATTTACAAAAGAAAAAGACGGCATATACACGGACCCTTTTGTCACCAAAGACTGCATCCTTGTTGCTGCTTGGTTTGTCCTCGCCGCAGAAGACATTTCAGTTGGGATGTTAGTTGTTTCATATCTCGTTTGAGAACATCTATAAAACGAAACTGTGGTCTATCTTCTGGTTGTTTACTTATCCAGCAGTTCCCCAAAGAAGAGGCAGATTTGGAAAGTCTGGTTTCCATCTTACATATGTGTCCTGTCCAACGAATTCGTCCATGGTAGAATCTGCTTATGAATGGCTGACCGAAAATATCATCGTATGTGAGTTTATTGTACGTACGTACGCTACAACCAGTAATGTAATACTCGACAGCCAATGTAACAAGTAATGTAATACTCGACAGCCAATGTAACAAGTAATGTAATAAAAACTAACCTCACGCTCTCACTCATTCACTCAACCAATCAATGACTCACTCACACACTCACTCATCCTTTGACTGAGACGATCATTGTGGCACACGTTTGGGTGTTTCGTCGACGACCTACCGCGAAATCTGACGGATTCTGAATAATAACGTACTAGGAGCCGAATTAGCAAACGCTAAGGAGAAGCTAAGGAGAGAACAATGGACCCTAAGAACATGTAAAATTATGAGTAAATGTAGAACAAAGATGGGAAAACTTACACACGAGGTTGGATTGAATAAACAAACACCTATAAATGAGAGGCGTTGGTAGCAGAGTGAGATGCATGTATAGAGAACGATAGTTAACAACGAGCGCGTGGAAAACAGAAGAGGGCGGCAGAATAAGAAGAGGAAAAAGGAAATTAAGATTACCAGATAGGGTAAGACAAATGCCGAAAGGACAGCGCTAAACAGCCCAGATCGTGAAACAATTGCATAAAGTGGAGACAGTTGAAGAAATGTCATCGAGAGGCCGGAACAGACCGAGAAGTGTTACAGTAGTCCCCAACTCCTTATGGCAGTGGGGTAGGAGCTAGACCATCGGACTCTCAATCGAGAAAACCCTGTTCGAATCCTGTGCTGCCGTACCAACCTTGGGCAAGTTGGGTCAGTGTACTTAGGTTTCAGTTTATTCAGTTGAATAAATGAGTTCTTGGCTGTAGACAGTAAAAAGGTAACTTCTTATATAGCGCAGTATCAACTTTACACTTTACTCCCTGGCAGACCTATTCAATCAAACACCAACCATCTCGACTTCTCTGGGAAACATTCAGCCACGCTGCAATTAATGCGCGAAGACTATTCGTACACAAATATCCACCACTGTCCATAGCCAGGTACTCAGTAATGCAGCTTAGTGAACTGAAGCAATGTAGAGTATACGAACTTGCCCAAGGTTCGACACCGCCGCATAGGGTTTGAACTCGGGTTCTTCCAGTCGATAGTCCGAAGCTCTGCGCTATTACGCTCCAGTGGACATTTGGTGGACATGTATGTACGAGCAGTCTTCGTGCATTAATTGCAGCGTGCTTCCCAGAGAAGTCGAGATGGTGTTCGATTGAACAGGTCGGTCTGCCAGGGAGTGAAGAGTAAAACGCTTCGAGCAGTCCCAGTGGTAAAACATCAGTGACGCCACCACTCCTGAATTCGTCTTGTTCTCGGCGAAATAACACGTGCTTGTCGGTAGTCCGGTGATGTTACTGATCTTGCAATTCTTCGAAAATTGATCCTTGAATGTGCCTTTCATGTACTGTCCGCACTTCACGGCTTTGATTGTACGGTTTTTGCCAAAGTAGAAACTTGGAGAACCTACGACGGGATATTCATCTCCCAGCCCCCACCGATAGTGTCCCCATTCGTGGACGATTGTGCGCCCTACAAGATAGTCAGGTTCACAATGTTAATATTTGTATTTTCGTTTTTGATTTAGGTTGCTATACCTACATATTGAGGGGCAAGGAATCCACCAATAGGATCAACTACATACACCTACGCATAATGAAAAATCATCTAAGCATAATGAAATTACTAGTTTATTTTTGTTAACGAAACAACAGTTGTCACTGTGCATACAATTTGGTCCATATTTCTCTCGGAATATTGAAAATATGACGTAGAGTTCAGTTTATGTAATATTATGTGTTATCACATTAAAAAAGTCTTTAAATACGGTCATAAACAAATGTTATACGTTTATCGACATATTGGCTATCTCAATAGACTTCCAAACGGAACTTGGTGTACAATCTTTAATATTTGTTTGAGTCAATATATATATATACATATATGTATATATACAACTGTATCTATAAATGAATAATATATATATATTTGTATATGTATTATATGTATATATATATGTATATATATATATATATACATATATATATATATTTATACATATACAAATATATCTGTATATATATATATATGTATTAAAATGAAAAATGGAAACAACTTTACCTGGTGGTCCGAAAGCTGAGATGATTGTCGCCAAATTAGTCGTAACTTTTTGGTATTCTGATGAATATACCTTCTTCACCACATATGCCGTACGTTCTTGTTGACATACCTCCTTTCTCGTTTCCATCTATCACAACATTGGCCGAAGCAAACGTCTCTGTTTTCGCTTCCCTGTACTCCTTTTTACTTGTCCAGCTCTGTTAATAAAACGAACACATTCCATTTGAATCGACAATATACTTATTATAATAATGTAGAATGATAATTATATGTATATAAGATGACGCATTTTCAAATTGTGTGCAACTGTAATTGTACGAGAGCACGTTGTGAGTTCGTGCATTCCGTCGTATATCTTGTTGAAATTCCGGTCCCAGAAGTATTTCTTTGTAACAAAAACATAAGGCAAAGTGTCTTAAAGTGACAATTGTATGCGGTTATGTTTGTTTTATGAGATTTTATGCCTCAGGGCCCGTATTCTCGAAGAAACATATTTCGTACGTAAGAAGTTGCGCAAATATGGCGGATTATTTCTTAGCTGCGAAATTTCGCAAGTTGGTATTCTCGAAACGCTTACGAATTTTCGCAGCTAAGAAATTCGGAACTTGCGTACGAAAATCTCGCGAGGGTTTGCTTGCGTTGCAACGGATACGGTCACTGGTGTTTTGCTATGTTTTACCGTTTTAACGCTGCTCGTGTGTTCCTGGCTGTGCATGAAAAAGAATAAAGTACACAACTGTTCAACGGAACCTGGTGACTAAACAATATAGCTAATGTGCAAAACATAATGTAGCATTGCCATTGAGATATGTTGATGCATAGGTACTGATTAATGGGCTTAACGCCAGCGAAGCATTTGAACGGAAATGACAGACACAGAACGCAAGCAAGGGTAAGAATTAACGCCAAGGCCAAGCCAAACCAGTCAATGTTTACATTACAGAATTAGGAATTTGACGCTTCGTCTACGTATCCTCACTACACTGTTACACAGTACTGTTAGAAGACACCATCTGCGTATGTGTATGATGTCGATTACTATTCAGACGACGCGCCGGTGAAGGTGAGACTTAGTTTGATCACTCGATGTTTCTATCGCTCTACTAGCGCACATAGCCACATTCCATGACTTCGTAAGACGTAACTGGAAACAAGGGGCATGACCAAGGAGGCATATGTCTTCCAGTTCCAGATCAGGATTTGTGGTTTGTTGTAACTTGTAATGTAGTGAGTAGATGGTTTAACATAGTAGTGACTTGTGGCTGTGCAGTTGTGTTAACTATTCATTTAGCAGGCCCCTATTACTTGGCCTAGGGCGTGTATTTGTTAACTAATTACGTGTTACATTGGTGTATTAAGCCTAAATACTATTGAAATTAAAGTGGAGATTTTTCGGTAAATGAATAAGCTCTTTGTGGATTTATTATTTTGTGCCAATGCATATTTAAGCATAATGCATCATAGGATAAAACTTGTTGACATTTATACATGCACTCCCACTACTATTGTTCAAATTTGTGCCCCCATAGACTACCCACTCTGGATCTGCCCCTGAATATGGACTATGTTAGATGATGTGTCTATGTATAGGTCTAAGGTAGTGAGGAATAAAGATTACCAAAGAACAGTATTTCATGTAACCAATGCATAATAACATAACAAATCAATGCAATACACACTATTGCTACAAAACAACTACAATGACATTTTCTTTACTTACAGCACACATCCAGCATCATCTACCAAATAACCATGATATCACACCCAAAGGCTGAAAACCAGTGGGAATGAAAGGTGAATTACAATATGTGGTTATGGTATGATGAAATATACACAATAGTGTACTCTATCAGTGGTGTTGTTGTCTGGTACAGCCTAGTTTTTTTATATGTTATAAATACTGGGTAGTATCTACTTTGCCTGTGTATTGTATGGACACTAAAGAGTACACTTATGTATAATATGTCTACATTTATTATACAAAATAAATATGTTTGATGTATCACCAGTAGCACAGTAAAATATGGTGTGTCTAATACAGTTGTATTTAAAAATGAAACATAACATATTTATTTTATATTTATATGTGCTACATGTGTTTTCAGAAAGAAAATTGATGGACTGGAATGACTGCTGCATCTTGAAATTAAAAGATACAAAATACGCATGATTTGTAGATTATTTAGCCACTTTAGATTTGTCTTTTCTGCAGCTACATTGTCTTGGTGCTGCACCATGTATTAGTGCTGCAGTGACATCAACATTCGATTGTATTAACATTATGTTCTGCAATGCTCTGCGTGGATGTGGCACATTTCTTCTCTTTGCAATGTCTCAAGGATACATTGAAACTCGAACATACTATGAACACCAGGAATACCACCATAAATTCACATTACATCAATTATACATCAAATACTTTAATACTAATTCATGTACGAACACCTCATTATACCGACAAGTTTCTTGTTTTCCTATGACATCTGGAATTATTATAATACTTTTAATTAATATCCATTGTTTGCATAAATTGTTAACAGTGGTATTTATTTTTCAAAATAAATTATATAAAGTATTTCTATGATGCAGATCAATCGCTTTGGAGACCTGGTATACTAAGATCTACTGGTAAAAGCCGTATATTAGCAATTTTCTTTATATTGATTGAGTAGTTACATTTTATAAAACAACTACAAGGTTAAGATAAATGTTGTGTCTTCTGTTGGTAAGTTGGTTTGGTGAGAAAAGAAATTGGATTATTGGCACCTGGATAATAGGATGTACCAAAAAATTACAGTAATGTTTTATATCGGCCCATAATTGTCATAGTCAACAGTATTTTCCATTTATGACTACCTAGAAAATAGAAACAAACACAGTTTATTTCTCCATAACTGTGACTGCTAAGTTGGCATGTGTGTACATATTGTTATATCTGAGGTTTAGTGTATATCCACTATTTCAAGATCAAACTTATTTCAACAATACAGGTGTACTCACACATTATATTTACACGTGTTATGTTATTTTGTAGACACAAAAGTAGGTGTATTCAAACATATCATATCGTAGTATCTATATATATGTATATAATTGTATATACATAATTATCATTTACATTATAATAGTTACATATTTGTTTTGGATGGTATTGTCAATGTTTGAATAAATGATGCAATCTATCACGAGTAGTCATAATATTGATGCACTTAATATAGCATTTCTCAAGCAGCATATATATCTGAAAGTGGCAGCCAAGCTTACTTACCTATTAATTTTTATGTAGATGTGGTGGAACAGTAACATAACATACATGTGAAACATTAAACACATTTGGCAAAATTTGTGTTCCATGGCCATGATCAATAATAAATGAAATATGTTTATATAAAGAAATAGTGTCCTTTTTCTATTGATATATAGATTTTCATGTCTGCAATACTGTTGTGTTCTGAAATAGAATTTGTGGTTTCAAGTGTAGTTAAACATGCCTACCCAAATTGTAATTGTGTAGCACGCAGTGAATCTATAAATTACTGCGGTGAATTACTAATCGGTCCCGTTTGTTGGTTGGTCCCGCTTGTTTATTTTTATTGTGGAATTTTGCATTGGCTAGCAGTGTAGGCGCGGCGCCGCTTTCAAAGACGATATTTATGCAATTTCAGCGGTCAATACAAATTGACAAACACACACCAGTATCATTGAATCACACACAATTTACTAATGTGTTTTGCGACGTTGTAACAGCAAATAACTGAGAAATCTCCATCTGAAAGCAGTACCACAAAAGTTACGAAAAAGTTACGCGACCGCTTGCGTTGGCGTAACTTTGCGATGAAATATACGCCATATTTGCGAATGTTCGTATAGTAAATGTTTCGAGAATAGCACTTGCGAAAAAATCGTAACTTACGCTCTTTTGACGTCATTTTTATGTAAAAATGACGCTAAGAAATTCGTAAGTCGTTCGAGAATACGGGCCCAGTTGATGTATTCAGTACGTCGCGGTTTGTCCACGTCACAATCGAATTTTTGCACGCGACCTCCGTCAAGCTTTGCCTTTGCCGACAATATTGATAACGGCGTCCTAGCTGTCTCCACGAACAACGCGCCAGTGATATAAATAATCTTCGAAGATCTGGTTGCACACAAAACTGACTTTCAAAAGCATAATATACTAGTAATCACTGACAGAGATTCTCTTCATATAGATATTACAGATGGTTGTGTATACAAACTCGTCACACACAATTTTGTTAAATTGTTATCGGTAGATTTACCTGCATAGATTTTTAACATAACCTGAGTTCATATTACCACAGACTGCTCTATATGATTGTACTCACCCGCAGTGCTCGAACCTAGGTAAGTCACTAATCGCAAAGAGTAGTTTGTCGATTCAGAGTCCATCGTGAAACCAACATATTCGGCGAATCTAGTCTCCCCGTTGAACGCCTCCGTGTCAATTTTGAGAACGTAGCTGCCATTGCGAGTCAGCGAGTGAATGTGGTCGTTTCTCAACCAATAGTCGCCACTCTTCGATCCAAAGCCGTTCTTGTAGTCGCTCCAGTCGCGGTAGAAGTCTTCCGAGCCGTCAAGACGTCGCTGGAATACCTGTCACGCAAGGGACAAGGCCCAGGCGAGAAGTAATAACCACACTGCAATAGTGAGCTTGTAATAAAGCGACTCTCTTGATCATAACTACAAATTACTTCACTTTATTCCACATGTCCCTCCCTCCCTCCCTCCCTCCCAATCCGCCAGTCGCCAAACTGAGAATATTACTCTAGTTTACGTGGCCGACTTTGTGCTGGCGGTTAACTACTAAAAATTAAATTATAACCATTATAACAGTTGTTACAAGCGAAACTATGAATCTATGAGAATACGAGAAACCAACATGTGAGTAGACATATTCGTATGCATGTGGAGCAAACAGGGACATTAGACGCGTCACCGTAGCTTCAAGGTCAACTTAAATCAACTCTGGGCGCTTATTGACCAAGCACCCGGGGCGTGTCTCAATATGTCTGCGACCGGGAACTGAACGATTTCACTAGAATTTTCATATTTGATAATCAATACTGAGTAAACCATATTTATATGGCTGCTGTAGCTGCAAATGGTTAACTGGTATTTAACTATTTTAGACGTATATGGCTACAGGCACGCACATTTGCTTTTATCTCCCTTTAATAGTATATCTTCTCACCGTCCATCCACCACGGTCTGTCTTGAGGTCGCAGTAGACTTGGAGAGGCTGACCGCTTGGGAAGATGTTGTAGACTTCGTCTCCGATGGTGCCGCAATATTGTATTTGTGCACAGTTTATTGGCAGCGGTTCGTCTAAAAACACAATTTTATATGGTAAAACGTTTATAGTGTACACGACTTTAACTCTCTGACAACACATATATTACTATATTAAAATTATTAGAAATATTATTGTTATTATGGTGACATTAACGATTTTATGGTACTCACATAATAGCGCATACCAAATCATTGCTGCATTTTATAGTACTCGCATAATAGCGCATACCAAATCATTGCTGCATTTTATAGTACTCACATAATAGCGCATACCAAAGCATTGCTGCATTTTATAGTACTCACATAATAGCGCATACCAAATCATTGCTGCATTTTAATCCGGAATAGACGTTTGTTTTGCTAGTTAAAAACGTGGTTACATAAAAGACCCTCGAGCAACTGGATCACGGTTCAAACTTACGACCAAACGTTGATCTTATATCAACATAGTTTACGTCGATATCCGGCATACATCCTTTTCTTGCTGTTCGCCTGCCTTGCGCTGTCTCAACTATGTTTACATTTGTTGCATGTAACGCATCGTTACCATACTTGGCTCTTTTCATTTACCACGCAGAGTTGAAATAAGTCATAGTGAGTAACTGTGAAATCGTAGAAACTATAGTTGCAGATATTCCTTAGTTAGGAAGCTTCTAGACATCAAGGAACATTTTGGTCTTACGCACCATCAACGTGAATTCATAATACCTTCTTCAAATGGACTTGGACTTTGAATTGGACTCGGTGTTTAGCACAAACCATAGCCTCGTGTCCCACATAGAAGTGGTGCCCGAAATGAGCGATCATCTTAAAGTGCTCACCACATTTGACAGTTTTTTATGGGAAATCCCATATCCAGAACACCGGATGAGAACTGGCAGTCATTCAAGGATTCATTACACCAAGCTATTGCTACACACGTCCTGACCGACAACGAGCTGTAAAATAAAACGTGACCTGCCCTGGATCACCCCCAAAATCAGATGTAAAATCCGCAAGAAGGACAGGCATTATCGTAACGCAAGAAAGTCCAAGAAGCAACAATATTGGTCGGCCTAATGCATGAAACGGCAACACATACAGTAAATTATGAAATATGCCAATGACGGTTACATCAGAGATGTTGCTGGAATTAGCTTGTTTGATGAAGAATATTAGAAGATGTTTTGATCTTTTGTGAAACTCAACAGAACTGAAAACTGATACTCTCTGGGAGAGACCGATGGCCTCCACATTACAAGCAAAGCCAAGATGGAGTGCCTTAACAACCAGTTTGTGTCAGTCTTCAGACGCAGTGGTGATAGACACTTGCCTGATAAAGAACCGTCTCCCTACCGCGAGGTGGACAACATACGTTTCACACAACCTGGGATGGAGACCTTATTGACGAACAGCAACAAAAGAAAGCAGCTGGCCCCGATGAACTCCCGGGTGGAATTTTGAAAGAGACTGCTAATGACACCACTGGTTCCTCTCCGTCATCTACCAACAGTCCTATGACGAATGCATTATCCCATCCGATTGGTCCACAACACGTATATCGTCGATTGATAAGAAAGATGACAAAGCGAAACCATCTAACTATAGTCCGGTTTCACTTACATGCATCACATGCAAAATAATGGAACACAGTATGTGTATCCAGATCTGTCGTCACGTATATATTACAACAACATATTGCATCCGACGCAAAATGGATTCCGCAAGGGCCTGTTTTGCGAGATGCAACTTGTCAGTTTCATACATGAATTAGCAGAAAGAAGCAAACATATGTCATCTTTCTGGACTTTAGTAAAGCGTTCAATAAAGTGTCACACAACAAACATCTCCATAAAATCCAATACTGCGGGATCAGTTGAAAAAAAAAAATCTTGGATCAGTGCATCTCTCAGTTCTCGCAGTTGTTGTCAATGGGCAGACATCGCTGACAACTGACGTCCTCTCTGGAGTCCCACAAGGAAAAGTGTTGGGAAATGTTGTTTTACGACATCCCAGAAGATGTGGACTCACAAAATTCGCATTTTTGTTGATGACAGCATTGTTTACCTTTAAATACACACTCCATATACTGGACTTGACACTTGTATCCAACCTGAAGACAACTTGTATACTGGGCAAAGACATGGCAGATGGACATCAATATATCAAAGTGCGCTGTTCTCTCAGTTACCGCCAAGAAGTAGCCACCGATCTATGACTACTACATGGAGAACCAACAGACCCCACGGACTGACAACTGGGACTACCAAGGTGTTACAATCAACGCAAAGTTATCATGGCAGCCACTCGTCAACAAAGTGCAGAACAAAATCAGAACGATGCTCATCCGACCAACGCTTGAGTATTCACACCAAGACTGGAATTCAGACAATACAGCATGTGCAGCGTTCCGTAGCTTTCTTTGTTACTGGCGATTAACGCTGCAGCTCAAGCGTAATAGTACAGTCGGAAGGTATGTCCCCATGCACCCAGTGGATTTCTAAATGAAACTTACTTTTTTGCAACCCAGAAGGTGTCTAATAAACAGATTTGGATGTTCCCTTTTGGAAATAATGTCCGAAGGGTTCCCTTTGGTGGCCATCTTGGATTTTGTCACGCGCGACTGATAAAATCAAGGACACCTTTGAACTATTCATCGTACAAAGACAAATTAACCCACTTTTTAGCATAACTGTGGCATGAGGAATTGCTTTAGATGGTTATTTTCACGATTCAACGAGATTTGTTGCTTCAAAATGCACATAATACCATATTTTCATGCCTGAAATCGAGTCAAATACTAAGTTATGGATAGGTGATTGCGCATAAGCACTAATTCAACATTATATGCTTCCGACTCTACTATAACAGCATTGTGTGCTAACCTGATGTGGAACTCATTATACACAAGATGTCGGATTAGAGATGCCACGACGTTTTTTGTTTTAATTTTAAATTCACCACGGACTAGTACGCATCAGCTTCCATACCACTATTACCACAACAGTTGCCCACACCAGACGAAAATAGAAGCACAAATTACGAACACTGCCAGCCTCCTGCGCGACTTACCAGCACTCGTTCTATGCTTTGTCGCACTATGGAACTAATTCACACAGGAAGCAGTTACATCGTCTACTGCAGACGTATTCCAGAGAGCCACTCTCCCAGTCATCCAGTCACTGACATTACAGATGACCGTTTTTATTGTAATCACGGACTGCATGTTTTCATTTAGTTTTAATTATTTAGTTATTTATTTATTTTATTAACTTATTTAGTTATTGTTTTAGCTCACAATGACGTTACAAACTGCGGGAGAGTGAAGTATCACTTTTTAGCAGTATGTTCTGGAAAACTTGAAGAGTTAATCAATCTATGACTTGACAAGATCTTCATGGAAGACAACACACAACAGTTTGAAAGTGAAGAAAGAGCCTAGTATGGAGAGATCAGAACATGTTCACTGTGTTGCTCCGTTTGATTACACATTTATTTACCATTGCGTTCATTTGAACAACCCGAGAAGCAGACAGAATAGACAGTTTGCTAAATGCTAAACTTGGTAACATGAGCTACCTGACAAAATACAAATCATTGTTTAATACTGGACATCTAACCAAAGCATAATGATCGAACGAACAAATGTCCGAACGATAAAGTAGTCGATACAACAATTATGGTCGTCACAGTTGCAGGCTGAATGGATTGACAGCATTGCATACTCACCTGGTGTAAATCCTGCTGATCGGAATTTCATCGTAACTGTCTTGAGCGACTTGTAACTGTACCACTCAACTCCTTGGCCAACTGCAACTCCTTCGTCCTTCTGGTAATATCGCCCGTTAAGGTTTGAATTGTGACAACTGTTGTACCACCAAGCTCCATGATACTTTGATGAACAGGATTTGTCTGACGCCTTATCATGGTCGGCGTCTTTAGTACTGAATTGCCTGTCTTTGTGGTATGAGAGGGAATCATCTGAAAGAATAAACAACAACAGGCATATTAATGAAAATCTTGTCTGAACGCCTCGCAATGCAACTACCTCCATGTTACTTGTGCGTCACTTTCTCTCTACATATCGAGAGTCAAACAGGTTTTCATAACAAGCAAAATCAGACTTCAGCACCTACATACTAGAGCTACTAGACTCACATCCACTTAATTTCTTTCTCTCGTTGGTATTCTCTGTCTCTGTCTCTGTCTCTGTCTCTGTCTCTGTCTCTGTCTCTGTCTCTGTCTCTGTCTCTGTCTCTCTCTCTGTCTCTCTCTCTTCTCTCTCTCTCTCTCTCTCTCTCTCTCTCTCTCTCTCTCTCTCTCTCTCTCTCTCTCTCTCTCTCTCTCTCTCTCTCTCTCTCTCTCTCTCTCTCTCTCTCTCTCTCTCTCTCTCTCTCTCTCTCTCTCTCTCTCTCTCTCTCTCTCTCTCTCTCTCTCTCTCTCTCTCTCTCTCTCTCTCTCTCTCTCTCTCTCTCTCTCTCTCTCTCTCTCTCTCTCTCTCTCTCTCTCTCTCTCTCTCTCTCTCTCTCTCTCTCTCTCTCTCTCTCTCTCTCTCTCTCTCTCTCTCTCTCTCTCTCTCTCTCTCTCTCTCTCTCTCTCTCTCTCTCTCTCTCTCTCTCTCTCTCTCTCTCTCTCTCTCTCTCTCTCTCTCTCTCTCTCTCTCTCTCTCTCTCTCTCTCTCTCTCTCTCTCTCTCTCTCTCTCTCTCTCTCTCTCTCTCTCTCTCTCTCTCTCTCTCTCTCTCTCCTCTCTCTCTCTCTCTCTCTCTCTCTCTCTCTCTCTCTCTCTCTCTCTCTCTCTCTCTCTCTCTCTCTCTCTCCATATGAAGAGTCAAACAGGTTTTCATAACAAGCAAAACGAGACTCCAGAAACTACAAACTAGAGCTACTAGACTCACATCCACTTGTTTCTCTTCTGTCTTTTCTTATCATTACGTAGCCTGCCAGTCCCAATTCAAATTTGATATTATATATATATGTAATCGGACACCTGGCGGTATACAAATAACATTTATTATTATTATGATTAGCCTCGCAAATGTGATCACCCTAGAAAATCCGAAATTATTTCCATAACAGTAAAGGATAGGAAATTGGTCCCACTTATATCGTCACCTCGCTAACCAGGTCAATCAATTAAGCCCAGTCCCGAAGGTCACCTTATTAGTGAGCTTCCATTGTACAGGAAACAATATTGAGGGTACCGTTGACCCATTTCAGCTCTTATAATTCAAAACGTGAAAATTGAACCATGAATCAACAAATATATGTATATATATACATATATTTGTATATATATATATATACAGATGTATGTATATATATCTTGAATCATGAGTCAAATATATATATATATATATGTTTTTACGGGGAAATAATAGGCTTTCCAAAGGTATATGACGTGGCCATGAGTAGATAGGTAATGAATGTAAGCCACCATTGGTTTTGTATGACGTTTGCGGGATGGCATAATTTCGAACATTTATTACTTGACGGTGATACTGTGTGATCTCCAAGTCATATCACATTTTGACGGGAAGAAATTGTTCTTTCACGATGTATATAACCTGTCGATAGAAATAAAGTAGATACAGAGTTATTGCAACTTTATGACGTTTGTGGTATTGCAGAAGTTCGAATATTCATAATCTTGTTTGACTTGAGCTCCACACTTATTATACCGGGTAACAGCTCCATGTCGTATCTCATTTTGACGGGGAGACAATAAGCTTTCCAAAAATATATGACATGTCCATTTTGTTTTTTAAATAAAGTATATACGCAACCATTGTAATTTCAAAACGGAAGCGCACAGTTTCTAAAATGTATCATTTAACGGTGACCTTGTTTGAAGTTGCTGTCACATTTAGTGCATCACTTTCGGTTCTAAGATAGGTTTCACTCTGTTGGGGATATCTTGGGCTTTCAAATTATATACCACTAAGGAGTTTACACATAAGGGGAGGTGGGCATTTAAGTTGGTGCGTTAGGCAGTGCTTATAGATCGCTCATCTATTGAGGAGAGACACACGAAAAGCGTGAGGTTATATTGGTTACCAAGTTGGTCTGCAAAACGTTTCACGGCAACCAGATGGCGCGCCCCAGTGGATGTTGATGAACTAACCAACAATCGCGAAACGGAAAGTCATCGGGGCGTAGTGTTCGACGAAACCAGCAAATTCAACGAGAAAGACAGCGGTAAATGATTACAAGTTTCATGGAGTTTCCCGATGATTAAACATTAACATCCATGAACTTGAAAGATGTCATATCATCACATCGGTTAATAACCACTTTGAAACTCGATCGGTAAACAAGGCCGATACCACCACCGCGGCGACTTTATCGAGAAAGATGTACAAACTTACATTCGACAGGCGTTAGGTCTTTTTATAGTTTTTGTCTTTTTCTCCAGTACTTAGCCACGTCTCTGTGATAGAATTAACTTGTCCACCTGCCACCTAGAGTTAATTCTCTGGGTGGCAATCTTGTTAAATCTTGTTAACTCTTGATAGCTACAAGATCCATGTTCACCTCGGTCACGTAATCCGTGAATGCATCGGTCTTGTTGCGAATTGAACGAGCGTTGACAATGCCCAATGTGACCGGTACCGCGACACGTCTTATCGCACCCGTGTTATTGGAAGGCGACCTGGCGGATAACCGGATTAATCTTGTTTAATGGAATAGGAATGGGAGTCTTAATGTCCTGCCTGGTAAATGTCCCATGCATGGTTCTAGTAGGCTTGGCTGGTATAGTTGGCCGCACTGAAAGTCGTACACGTATAGGTCGTTGTTTGTTGATGCCCCTACGGCAACCATGATGGGTGGGTCGATGGAGTGCCACCCTGACACGATCAAATATGTTAGAGAAATTCTTAATATTGATCTCAATTGATAAAAATAAGAAAACATTTTATATTTGATCGTAAACGTATGGTTTGATTTTGTTCAAATACCATCGAGAGTAGCATTGAAACTTGATTTATCATTTAATCGTCCAATGGTAATGAATGGTACGTTAAAACACCATTGAAAATAGCACCGAATCATACTGATTTATCATTGAATGTACTGAGTGCTATTTTCAAATATCATTGAGAGTATCACTGAGACATACTGATTTAGCATTCAAATAACTGACATAATTACCTCACAAGAAAGTTTTTCTCTTTAGAATATTTCGAGTTTTCATCGGCAGAATGACGTTAAGGGTGTGTCCCATGACGATTCAATGTAGGTTTTCCTCTGTGGATGTTGATTGCCTCCTTTCTCTTTCTTTTGAGGTAATTATGTCATATTATAACAACTAAGAAACCGGATCTTCAATCCATTCAAGGATCATTCGACAACACGAACGAGAAGTTGTGAATACACTACGGGGGCTGGAGAAAGTGACGACAAAGGTAGCTTGCTGGAAGAACCACCATAATTTCAATACACGTTGTCTCCATGACAACGTATTTCCAAAGAGCCTACCACTACGGTCGGCAGTGAAGGAATAAAAGCAACAAAAATCCTGAGAAAGCACAGAAGAAGTTTTTAAACATCAGAATATCTTAGTGCCACTTCACAGTAAATAAATTACAAGACAAGAAAGAAATATTAGAAACGAACCTGCGTACGAAACTACCAGAAATGGAAATGTAGGAAGTGACAGCGTTCATCGAACATGCTCATGACACCGCTTTCCGGCAAACGCGGGAAAGAAAACAACGGAAGTTAGATCAACTGTTAGTGTTACGCAAACAACAAGTTGGTCAGGGAGCAGATATTCTACAGTCAGATGACCGGGATAACATGACACAGAGGTGAGTTGTTAATCTTGCAAACCGACAGTAGACAGTGTGAAAGTCAGTTTTTTAGGAAAGGGTTAAATTTCGCGGTTACGCCACAGAGCCTCCCCGTAGACGATCTGATTACAGTAACATAATTGGCACAAAAGGCCGAAGGGATGAAAGTGGTGTAGCTAAAGCCATGATGAAACACATGTCCACGCAGAACAAATCCAACACATCACTGGAAGGGAGGAAAGCATTGCAAATGTTAAGGAGAGACAAGACGATCAAAATCCTACCGGCAGTCAAGGGTAGAGCAACAATGATAATGAAGACCACACAATATGACGCTAAGATAACATAATTATTACCACATGTCACCACCTATGAGACATTGAAAAGAGACCCTACAAGAGTGTACAAAGGCAAACTAGCTAACATCATAAAAAGGTGGAAAGGACCAATACAATATCGGAGGATCTACCCAACGTCGGAAACAGTCCCCAAATTCTATGGATTGCCTAAGATTAACAAGGACAGTGAACAGGTAAGACCTATAGTATCGAGTATAGGCAATATTATATACAAGACGGCAACGTGTCTAGCTGCCATTCTGAGCTCACTGGTTAGAAAAACCGAACATTTTGTGAAAAACAGCGCACAATTTGTAAAGAAGATCGAAGAGTTGGAAGTTCCACCAGGAAAACAAATGGTGTCATTTGATGTGACAGCTCTGTTCACTAGTATACCAGTGACAGAGGCAGTATCGGTGATCAAGGACCGATTAAACCAGGACACAACACTGAAAGACATATGTGAACTATCAGTGAACCAGATCATCAAATTATTAGAAATATGTCTGAACACCACGTTATTCAGTTACAACGGAGTGTTCTACAAACAGAAGAAGGGAGCAGCCACGGGGTCACCGGGATCGCCGTTAGTGGCGAACCTATACATGGAATATTTCAAAGAAAGAGCCACCAGGGAAGCACCTCATCCTGCATAGTTCTGGTTGAGATATTGTGTAGATACATTCACAGTGTTACAAGTGAGTGAAGTAGAGCGATTCATAAACCATCTGAACTCGGTAGATGAGAACATCAAGTTAACTATAGAACCGGAACAGGACAGTATGCTAGCCTTCCTAGATACGTGCATTTGTTTGAAGAACGATGGATCAACCAAAGTAAAGGTGTACCGAAAGGCAAACTACACAGATCAGTATTTGAACTGGGACTCTATTCACCATCTTGAGCATGAGCGATAGGTAGTAAGAACATTCTTACAACGAACGAGAAAGTCTGGTAACAGAATATAAATACAAGACTACAAAAAATGTGGAGCATATCAAGAAAGTACTGAAAGAGAACAGCTACAAACAATGGATGTTTAACATCACTAACCCAAGGCGACAGAAGGAGAGCAACATCACAGAAACCAGTAGAAGACAACACGTCGCAGGCCTACACTACATCAGTAAAAGGTCACAAAAATGTGTTCACTACTGGTGCACGCAAAGGACAGGACAAAAAAGGCAGCAAAGTGTGGTTGGTATATGACATTCAATGCCCAGAATGTGACCAGCACTACACAGGGGAAACAGCTAGAGCACTTGGCACAAGAATGAAAGAACATACGTCATGTCGCCAAACCCTATCAGCCATAAGTGAACATAAACTGAACAAAGTGTTCATTGAATGATGTCACAGTTTTAGACCTCGAGGACAACTGGCACCGAAGAAAGATAAAGGAGGCAATGAACATCCACAGAGGAAAACCTACATTGAATCGTGACGTCGGCCATGAGCTCCTAGTAGTCCTTCTCCAGCTTGTGTCACACGACAGTGGTCATGTGACATACCCGTAAGTCATTCTGCCGATGAAGACTGCGAGATGCAGTCGAAATATTGAAAAGGGAAACGTTTCTTGTACGGTAATTACGTCATTAATCCTCAATTTGTTTGCAGAAATCTACCAACACGAACCAAATATATAATGTGGTGAATTTCGACTCGATCTGGACACGACTCAAATTTATGATGCGATAACATTCCATCTGAACGTTGGTTGTTCTCATATTCCCAGTTCTTCTTTTTTACAGAATGAATGTACTCACTTGCTGTGCTCGATGCGATGTACGTAGTGAATCTCAAAGCGAAGTTGTTCGATTCAGCGTCGATCGAGAAGCCGAAATATTCGGCGAATCTCGTCTCCCCGCCGAACGCCTCCATGTCAATCCTAAGAATGTAGCTGCCATTGCTAGTCAGCGAGTGAATGTGGTCGTTTCCCAACCAATACTCGCCACTCTTCGATCCAAAGCCGTTTTTGTAGTCGCTCCAGTCGCGGTAGAAGTCCTTCGAGCCGTCAAGACGTCGCTGGAAGACCTGTAACGCCAGGGACAAGGCCCGGGTGAGAAGCAGAGACTACACTGCTGTAGGGAGCTTGTAATGAGAAGTGACTTTCTTTATCACCATTTTAAATGTCATCGTTTAACGGGTGCTCATAGCATATTGCGAGGCGGATGCGGATAAAATGGTATAGATGGGCAAAAGTCAAATTACAAATCACTTTGTAGGGTAAATGTGTCCGGAGAATGTCAATGTCAATGTCAAGCAAAGGATTCCAGTCTGCAATTTTTAAAATATATCCGACCTTGGACAAGGAAAAATCCAAAGTAATGTTAAACTAACTCATTTCTATTTCTAAAGAGCGATTCGAGATTTTAATACACTTAAACCCGCAGCACACTAGCCGAGTTTTCGTTGGGCGACTGCAGATTTTTCATCGCGGTTAAATTTGTTGGGCCATCGGCTCGCAGCACACTAGCCGATATTTTGACGCCGATATTTTGTCGCGACAAGCCAAAGTGCACGAAGTTAGACGAGTCAGATGTATCAGTACATATTGGGCTCAAATTTTTATAAAGTGAATGAATTGAATTTGCACGTACGATGACACAGATGAGAGGTTTTGTCACAGTCAGTGTTGGTGGTTGCTAATAATAACAATCGTGCTAGACATATCTACTTCAGCAGAATTGTCCTGCCCAGGTCTCGCTTCCACGACTCTTTTGTTGTAGTCAGTAGATTACACATCGTAAAGCCTAAAGGCATTGATTGGATTCCGATGCAGTAACTTTTCTATAGTCCACTGCTCGGACTTCAACATTGCGCTTGACAGCGTGGCTGTGGCACTGGGGAGCTGCCATGTTTACAATGACGTGTGCGCTAGTGCACGTTTCCATTGGTTGCTAATCGCAGCACACTAGCAGACAAGACCCACCAGGACGTCCTGAGATCTAGCACTCTCAGATATTATTCGACAAGCCGCGATCTTGTCGGATTCGCAGCACATTAGCCGACAGGTGAAGATTATTTGTCGGACGTCGAAAAATCGGCTAGTGTGCTGCGGGCTTTAATATGCAGGTCACCACTCCGTTACCAAATATGCGGACATGAATACAATGTGAGTGATATGTCAGTCTTGTTATTTTACCCGTTGTAGTTTGCTAGAATAAAAAATGATTCATAATTTGACTCTTGCCCAGATGCAAAGTATCGTGAACATATCGTTTAACTGTTATGCTAGCGTGCATGCACACACAAGTACATATACACAGATTAATGGTCCGTATCTGTTAAGGGTTGGTACTGAACATGGTTGTATGGTTCTTCTGATCTTATGAACTACCAAGTTATCTCTTCCGGAGGATGGGTATGTTTCTTCTGATCTTATGAACTACCAAGTTATCTCTTCCGGAGGATGGGTATGTTCTCACCGTCCATCCACCGCCGGCTGTCGTGAGGTCGCAGTAGACTTTGAGAGGCTGACCATTCTGGTAGATGGTGTAGACTCCGTCTGTGTTGGCTCCGCCATGTTGGATCTGTGCACAATTTACCGGCAGCGGTTCGGCTACAAACCAGATTTATGGAGTCAGTTGATTTTGCTATAAAAATACAACATTATATAAACATAGAGTAGAATTGTACCAATGCAGTACTGGGTCTACTTCTCTGTAATATTAGTATTTGTAGCAATCCAATCATCGGATTTTGTAAAAATAAACTTATTTAATTACAAATATGATAACGTTGTAGTGAACATACATCATTATTTAATAACGGTGGAAAACATATAAGTTGAACAATGTGGCTTGTTAGACAAATAATGGTAGTTTACATACGCATAATAATAGTGTGCAGTCGCAATATGAATTACATTATACTTTACATTATTCAATCAATGATTGTCTGAGTTAATGTTTAATAATATTACATCTTTGTTCAGTTTTTTAAACGGAATATTACATTAAGTAAGGCAGACGTGACTCTAACCAGTATACGTGATGGCAAAGGTTGAAAATGAGGCCGGAAATATAAAAAAATTAATATGTATGCTATCGCACCCATTCTCTTGTATTA
This sequence comes from Escarpia spicata, assembly GCA_963995525.1. Taxonomy (NCBI): domain Eukaryota; kingdom Metazoa; phylum Annelida; class Polychaeta; order Sabellida; family Siboglinidae; genus Escarpia; species Escarpia spicata. The sequence goes on from OZ023208.1 coordinate 5,136,905, forward strand.
TAGAAATATAAGACATTGATTAATTATTGAATTGCATGATCTGTCTTTAGGTAAATTAATAGGTTTATTACAATATAATATTTTGTCCCAGTAACCGGACTGGGTTATTTAGACGTGTCGGAGTAATAATACATCTATATACTTCATTTCGCTTTGCCTTTACGCGTGTCTCCTTCATCAGCGTTGCTGCCTCCTTTCACCCGATCCTATACATATATTTTCCCTCCCTTACCGCAACTGATAAAGTATAAATGCATTAAATTTTACTCACTTTGACCGGCACCGCACGCTCGATGAACAGCGGCCAGCATCAATACGACCAACACGCAGCTGGCGTAGAACCCAGGCCGGGTCATTTTCTCAAGGAATTCCACCTGTCCTATTCTGGAAAGATCCACATGCAAAAACATCATGACCGGGGTTAGTTGTCACACTGCTTGGTTATCATAATGCCTCTAGTGTTTCCCATTATGTAAGTTTTTGTTTAACGACTCACGATGGTACTAATTAGGAGGAAGTTCGCAGAATGAGACCTATCCAAATCCTGGAAGGTACGGTTACCGTCGGATGTCTCTGTAGTATATATGTCTACAATTTGAACGGTAAGTATATATACCTACGTTTCGTGGGCACAACTTGTTAATTGCGATTTGCGAAACTATTTCAGGCTTATCATACGCAATTTGAAAGGCAGCGTACCTTCAACCTATTTGTTCTAGTATTAAAACACTAGCAAAATGACCATCTTCCGAATTGCGCTACATAGGCACAGACGCGGAAGACGGCTTGCTGTAATATATGTGAATGACATTTGTTATGACATGAATGTGAGCAGTGTTTAGGCCGGGATACACTGGCACTTTTCGTCCGACCAGGCATCAGGCAACGATCATGTAAACATTGAAACATTAAAAGCAGGACAAGATACCATCTCGAAGACACTGGCTAAGCTGTATAATAAATGCTTATCAAAAAAAACGAATTCCCACCGCATGAAGGAAGAATGAAAAGATGGTGATAGTCTTGAAGAAGGGAAATAAGAAAGAATTAAATAATTACAGACCGATATGTCTGTTATCAAACATCTATAAATTACTCACAAATATACTAACGAATACGCTAGAGAACACACTCGATGAAAACGAACCACGAGAGCAAGCAGGATTCAGGAGCATTCAAAGACAGACCACATACACGCTTTCGTCTACTGTGAGAAAGCTTTCGACTCGGTGCAAATTCAAAAATATATTGACCTCCCTTCAAGAACAGAGGATAGAAGACGTGAACATCGAAGTCATGAAAGACATCTGCACCAACAGCTCGGTGACACTCCACCTACACAAAAAAGCAACAAGATTAACATCAAGAGAGAAGAACGACAGGGTGACACCATATCGCCCAAGCTGTTTACGGCAACGCTCGAAAGCATATTCCGAAGACTGACCTGGGAAACCTGATGCTTGAGGATAGACGGAGAATATCTCAGTCATCTTCGCTTCGCCGACAAGAACTACACAAAATGCTGCAGGAGCTAGCTGATGAAAGTAAAAAACAAGGTCTGAAGAATAAAATTTCGAAGACAAAAGTGATGCTAGAAAATGACACACTAATATATATCAACACCACGCAGATAGAGAACGTTGAAAGCTACGTCTATCTGGGACAGCGATACAGTATCAGAGACAAAAACCAAGACAAGGAGATTCAAAGAAGAATCACCGCCGGCTGGACAGCATTCGCCAAACACCGCGACATCTTGAAGGGTAACTTTGGAACCTGCTTGATGAAACAACTCTACAACTCATGCGTACTTCTTGCGATGACATACAGCGCGGAAACATGGGCACTCACTATCCAGTCAAAAATAAGCTAGCAGCCGCACAAAGAAAGACGGAAAGAAGTATGTTAAGCATCACATATCGGGAGAGAAAAACAAACATCTGGGTAAGAGAGAAAACAAAGGTCATAGACGTGATAGAACAAATCAGAAGACAGAAGTGGACCTGGGCAGGGCACATCAGCAGACTACGAGATAACCGATGGACATCGCGTATCACAACTTGGAGACCTTACGAAGGGAAACGAACTAGAGGAAGACCGGCGAGACGGTGGAGAGACGAACTAGACGAGTACTGGAAGGGTACGACCTGGCAGAAGATAGCGCAAGACGCATATTTGGAAACGACATGCTGAGGCCTTCGCCAACCACGGGACACTACGGCTGCACAATGATGATGTATTTATTAGTCAATTATGTATGATTACGTCATTGCTGTAAAATTAAATGTCCTCGTTGTTCTAACCTTGTGCCGCCATTGATGTTTGGTTCTTCCGTCGCTGCTCTTAGACCAATATGTCATCATTGTTACTGTATTCCGTCAATTGTGTTGGATTGGTACATCATCGCTGTTATATTATTAATACAAAAACTAATCATTTTACGACAACTACGAATTGGAAGCTGTTCACCAGTTCATTTACCTGGGGTCTAGTACTACTACTACTACTACTACTACTACTACTACTACTACTACTACTACTACTAAGAATAATAATAATTATTATTATTATTGTACATTACCTTATCATTGGGTATATTCGTTATTATTGTAGTATTCAGTAATTTTTACATTTATGCTTTTTTCGTGGTGCAATAGTCCACCATTGATGTTACATTATTATGTTATTGCCGTTGTATTGGTTTTGTCATTGCTGTTACAGTATTTAATTATTATTATCTCATTCGTAGTTGTTGTTACATTAGTTAGTAATTTCAGTTAATGATAAAACCTTTATCAACCATAATGAACGTATCTCAATGTACCCGAAACTGTAACTTCCTGCTAATACTACAGAACGCACGCGTTGATGACGCCAGGCAAAGAAGTAGCTCCACAGACACGGCTGATAGGTAATAATCAAAACAAATATTCCTGATGACAGTTGACAAGAAGGGTGGACATAACTAAAATAACAGCATATATAAGAAGGGTGATCGGCGTGAGAAAAGAGCTTATTATACAATGCACGTAAACAGTAAGATTGGTGTGAAGCCGAATGAGATGGGTCGGCCACTTGGTACAGATGGATACAAATGAAGTATCATAGGGGGAAAGGACGGGAAACATAGGACACATTTATATAGCGTAAGCGTAAGAATAACGCTGACATGGGAAGACTGCGTGAGTTGGGATATGGAAGGTTGGAAGAGGACGAAACACTGAGAGAGGGGGTTGTTGATAGGACACTTTGAAGAGAAAGAACAGATCGAACGGTTCTACAATACTGTACGCGACCATCCCCCATTGTACAACAGGTAACAAGGAGGGAGAACATACTTTTTCTCTGAAGACAGATATCCGGAGATGGCAGTGATATATCAAGACATATATTCCAATATGGCAGGCATATCTCAACTGAGACGTACTCTGATAGCAGCTGTATCTTAAGAAAACTGATGTCAGTGATGCATTTCGACAAATGTTCACAGACGGTAATTCTCAACCAAGACATATGCGTTCTCGTTTACCCATTGTTTTGTCACAACACGCCACCACTAGCGATGGCATGAGTTATCACATACATGTCAAACTGCTTTATCCCGTCTTACTTGTCACATTTAATCCGTCCTGGCTAATATAGTAGTCTGTCATTAGTACAAAAACTATTCCGTCATTGATATTATATCATTTTTATTACACTGGCCCGTCGATAATAGTCCAATTGTCCGACTTTTATTGACAATGTTGTTTATTTCATCCATTTATATTGTTCCGTTAGTTTTTTTATTGTTGCTAGTGTAGCCCCTCACTATTGTTACTTTAATTAATCATCTATGTTAAAAAAATCGTCATTAAATTTGCATTAGTCCGCCGTTGCTCTTACATTAGACTATCTTTGGGTTACGTTATGCCCTCGTTGCTGTCACATATAATTCGGCATATATGTTACATTAGTGAGACATTACTGTTGCATTACTTAGTCAGTTGTGTTCTATTACGTCATTGCTGTTGGATTACTTAGTCAGTCGTATACTATTACGTCATTGCTGTTGTATTACTTAGTCAGTTGTGTCCTATTACGTCATTGCTGTTGTATTACTTAGTCAGTTGTGTCCTATTACGTCATTGCTGTTGTATTACTTAGTCAGTTGTGTCCTATTACGTCATTGCTGTTGCATTACTTAGTCAGTCGTGTCCTATTACATCATTGCTGTTGTATTACTTAGTCAGTTGTGTCCTATTATGTCATTGCTGTTGTATTACTTAGTCAGTTGTGCCCTATTACGTCATTGCTGTTGTATTACTTAGTCAGTTGTGTCCTATTACGTCATTGCTGTTGTATTACTTAGTCAGTTGTGTCCTATTACGTCATTGCTGTTGCATTACTTAGTCAGTCGTGTCCTATTACGTCATTGCTGTTGTATTACTTAGTCAGTTGTGTCCTATTACGTCATTGCTGTTGTATTACTTAATCAGTTGTGTACTATTACGTCATTGCTGTAACATTAATTGTCCTCGTTGTTCTAACATTGTGGCGCCATTGATGTTTGATTCTTCCGTCGCTGCTCTTTGACTATTATGTCATCATTGTTACTGTATTCCGTAAATTGTGTTGGATTGGTACATCATCGCAGTTATATTATTAATAAAAAAGTTATTATTTTACATTACCTTATCATTGGGTATACTCGTTCTTATTGTGTTATTCACTAATTGTTACATTTGTCCTTTTATGGTGTTACACTAGTCCGTCATTGATGTTATATTATTCTGTTATTGCCGTTGTATTGGTTTTGTCATTGCTGTTACACTAGTTACACTTTCATTCGTAGCTGTTGTTACATTACTTAGTTATTTCAGTTAATGATAAAACCTTTATTAACCACAATGAACGTATCTCAGTGTATCCGAAGCTGTAACTTCTTGCTAATACTACAGAACGCACGTGTTGATGACGTCAATCAAAGAAGTAGCTTCACACACACACGGCTGACGTGTAATAATCAACACAAATATTCCTGATGACAAGAAGGGTGGACATAACTAAATTAACAGCATATATAAGAAGTGTGGTCGACATGAGAAAAGAGGTTATTATAGAATGCACGTAAGGAGAAAAACTTATGCGAAGCCGGATGAGATAGGTAGGCTATTTGGTAAGGATGGATGCAAATGAAGTATCATAGGGAGAAAGGAGGGGAAACACAAGGACACATATATATATACGGAAAGAATACAGCTGAAATGGGAGGACTGCGTGAATAGAGATCAGACAGGATTGGAAGAAGACGAAACATGGAGAGAGGGGAATGTTGATGAGACACTTTGGAGAGAAAGAACAGATCGAGCGGTTCTATGACAAAGTACGAGATCACCCCCCTTGTACAACAGGGAACAACGAGGGAGAATATATTTTGTTCTCTAAGAGAGACGTCCGCAGATGGCAGTGATACATCAAGACATATACGTCATAACGGCGGTGGCCTCTCAAGAAAGATGTACCCTGATTGCAGTTGCATATTACGACAAAGGCTCACTGAAAGTAGTTCTCAACTAGGACATATGTTTTCTGCTAACATTGGTTTCTCCAGTCATGTGATTTCTGATCAAAGGTTTAGATTAAGACAAATGTTCCCGGATGGTAGTCTTCTCTTAAGACATATGGGTACTTATGACAACTATCTCCGAATCAATTCGTCTTGTTCATGGATGCACACCAGATATATTTGTTCCACGGCACTACTGGTTGTTGGGTCTTTCACGAATGTCAAGCGACTTAAAGGGCCCAGGTAGTTACTTGCCAGAGGCGTTCAGCGGTGCACCAGTGGCAGTCACTATATTATATAGACCTATGGCATCTATGATTTTATCTTTCGAAGCCTTTTCTATAGCTCTTTGTCACATTTGACTGATTCTGATGATATCTATTTTACTCGAAAGTCGTTTGTAAGCTTCCTTTCATCAGACCCAGTGGAGCTTATCAATGTCATCTTTAACAGGCACATCCCCGCCGGTAACAACCCGTCCCTCGATGAATCATACAAACACGTCCGATTAACAAAAGCAACACGTCCCCGAATCTGAATGTATATCTCCACAAAATAGTATGTGCACATATTAGGGTAAGTTTATTGCCGTTTTATTTAACTGATGTATCGTCTTAATAAATTACTGAACATATAACATTCTCGTTCATCCATTGTTTTGTCACAACACGCCACTACTGACGATGCGTTAGGTCATATGTCAAACGACTTTGTCCCGTCTCAGTTGTCACATTTAATCCGTCCTAGCGATTTGTTCAGAAGATCAACTCCACCCAAGTTTATAAAAAATTATTGATATCTAACTATATACGAGCCAGCGCGTGCGTATAGGAGTGGGAGGTATGTTAACGTTTCCTCCTAGACGGCTTCCACAAACGCCACATTATCAGACATTAATATACGACCTTACGGAATAAAAATACACGTATCAGTAGTATAGAGGTGGTGAAGAGGCCCGTGCACGACACCTTTTGGCAAAACTTTACTAATAAAAAACGTTTTTATTACCCCTAAACGTTTTCGGGAACCTACTTATAAAAAAGATCAAAGGCTTTTTTGACACTAAACGTTTTCGGGAACCTACTTATAAAAAACGTGATGGATTATCCCCCTAAGTACATTTGAGGTGCCACCTAGCGGTGAGCACAGTGATCATTTTAGTTATATCCCTAGCGATCAACGCCGTACCTAGCGTGTGCTTACGTAAGCAATAATGCGTTTATAGCGCTGGCATATAACCGCGATAAAACCACTGTGCGGGTATATAACCGCGATAAAACCACTGTGTGCAGACTTTCCCCGTTAGCCCTATGAGGATGCCCCACCGTACCCTATGTTAGCAGCGTTGCTGCGATAAGCGACCGGCGATGCAGCTGGAGCGGACTATGACCCTAGCGCTGTAGCATAGCTGGTTAGGGGTGTATTATTCGCTGTGAGTTTAAAATCTAGCGGTGCGATCAAAACGAAACCAATGCATAAATACGTTCAGCGGCTAGCGGTGAGACGGAATGCGTTGTGCGTTTAAAATCTAGCGGTGCAATCGAAACGAAACCAATGCATGAATATTCAGCGTCCCCCGTATAGGTAAGGCGGCCGGGTGGTGGCGTAGGATGTTTACGCAGTGGATACAGACGAGTGGAAGCGGCGTAAGTAGTAGAGTAATATTATTTAATTATAGACTGCTAGAATGTTCCATGCTTACTTAAGAATCACGGTGGCGCTCCATGATACTGGCGCGTCCAACGCCCGCCCTATAGTGAATCGGCGGCGCGTGAAAACCGCGTCGCGGATGTAGTTCGGTCCGTGGGATAGGCGTGTACCACGATCCATCCCTTCCTCTTCTTAAGAACGGAGACACGAGGCTGGTGTCGTCGTCAAAATCATCAGCGTCGTGGCTGATAGCTGGTGGTGGTGGTGGAGTGATTGGGCGAGGACTCCGTGATATGGGAGCGACCGAGCATACCGGCTTTTGATCTTCGCTGAACGATTATGACGGGGCCGTTCTTGTAGGCAGTCGGACCCTGTAAAATAAACCACAATACATGAGTAAAACAAAATATTAATGAGAACCAATATTAATGAGAATTAAATTAATGAGACCTATATTAATGAGAACCAATGTCGGACCCTGTGAAATAAACCACAATACATGAGTAAAACAAAATATTAATGAGAACCAATATTAATGAGAACTAAATTAATGAGACCAATATTAATAAGACCTATATTAATGAGAACCAATAATATATGCATGTGCACGCATGCATGCGTAAAAGCAGGCTTACCGCTGTATTGTACGAGGCGTTGTATTCGACTCCATAATTGTGTATGAAACGAGCAAACGGTGGAATGCGCCGTCAAACAGTGGCGGCGGCGCGTGACACTGAGTGGCGGCGGCTTATCGTGATCGGAATGTGAACAGAGAACAATGCCATTTCAAAAACAATAAACGAAAAGCTAAAAGCATGAAAGTAAGCGTTGTATATGATTAGTTAGGGCTCGGGAATCGTGTGGTGTAGTGATATTAGAGAAATTCGATGTAAAGACACATTTGGCGATGAATGTACTGACATGACCGCTTAGTTTTTTCCTAAAGCAAATACCTCGGTAGACTAGGCAGTTATGCGTCGTATGTGTTAAGTACGCATGCGCGTTATTTTGTAAGAGAACTGTAGACTAGGCAGTTATGCGGCGTATGTGTTAAGTGCGCATGCGCCATATGTTGTAACGTGTATAAAACGGTTGAGAAAATGCTATGTTATATAACGCCAATGTTCTAACGTATCATTTCAGCAGCAGACGTTCTCCCGCGATAATGGCCGACAATAATGAGACACCGAAAAAGCCGAAGGCGATGCGCAAACAGGGTTCGAAGGCGACCGGCGGCCAACAGCAGCAGCAGCAAGCTACGGGTTCGAAGGCGGCCGGCGGCCAACAGCAAGCTACGGCAACAGCAGCAACGGGGGCGCCTAAGAGACCCGTGGTGGTCATCGCGCCGCCGCTGGTAGCAGGTCGTAAGCGAGGCGTCGAAGAGGCCTTGGGGAGCGTCGAGGCGGCGGCGGACCAGCCGGTCGTATCGCGGAGCGCGTCGCTCGAAAGAGAATGCGGCGAGGCGTCGTCGACACGGGCTACATTGGTGAGTCTGAGGGATCTACAGTGTGCTAATAATGGCGTGTATAAAATTAAGACGCCCGTTATGATCGACGCTGTGTCGTACAAAGAGAAGTGTACGTATTTGGGATGCTCCCGTTGTCGGCGAAAAATGTATCAGAAAGCCAAAGACGGGCCTATGGTATGTCGAACGCACGGTGAGCAGGGTGTGGCGAAGAATTTCTTCGCGTTGCGTGTGATGGTGAGGGATGGCGAGGACGCCGAAGACGAGATTTGGATCACTCTATTTGACACGCACATGGCTAATCTCGTCGAGTACCGGGCCGACTACTTGGTGGAGTTGAGCGATGAGCTGCTCCGCGATACCGTGCTGGATTTAACCGGCACGGAAGTGGAGATCAGCGTGCGTAAGACGACTTGGAACGAGGAGCCGTCGTATACCGTGCGCACACTGAAGAGATACGACGACTAATGTGGTGTTGTTGTTGTTGTTGTTTGTGTAGAAGGAAGAGTACCCGATACTGGTAGATTTGCTGACGCGGAGGCGTACAGCAACAACAAGTGAGGCGTCCGCACGACTACTACGCGAGACGGCCGAGAATTTAATTAGGGCATTTTGGCTAGCCTACGAAGCGAACGTATTTAGTAGTAACATTTTGTAACTAACAGTTGTGTTTATATGCTGTAGGAGGTGCGCCGCGTACTGCTGGATATGTTAGCTACCAACGAAAGGATACGTGCGAGGTACGACGAGGTTGCCGCATTCGTAAGAACGCTGCTGGAACGTGCAGTGGTAGAGCCTGTAAAGGGGACGGAGGAGGAAGGTCGAAAAAACGATCATGCGGACTAATCATAATAATGTGTTGTAGGAAGTGCGGCGGCGCACCAGGCGAGAATGTATGCGAGAGTTCGTAGACGCTTTGCTGACGGTGGTCACCGAACGTAAAGATTAGGACATGCTTTGTGCTGTAGGGAGGAAGCGGCGTGCGCGACGCTAGCGTGTTGGACGCCATCATAGAGGAGGCGCTTGACGTATCCGATACATCTGCGCGCCGGTACCTCGAAGCGACTCGAGCGCCGCCACCGACGTACGAAAGCATGTACTCGATGGGGCCGACGTGCGCTCCGTGTTGGAGCTCACCGACGGAAGTGATACAACAACAAATCGTCGCGCCGGGCAGGGGCGCGTTGGCCTGTCGCTATGAGCGGCAGGCAATGGCCATCGTCGCCGAGTGCCTCAGTGAGCTGATACTGGAGCGGGCGCGCGATAATTGCGGCGTATGCGAGCCGAATGAGGGGTGTCCGTACGTGCATATGGCCGGCTATCGTGCGGGTCGTCCGACCCGCGTGTACGCACAGCGCTACGACGACGCGGGGGGATCGTAACGCGTCACTTCAACGCCGTGTTGGAAGTGTTTCTGCTTCGTTCGCTGATACCAAACTTCACGCATCTCGTGCTAATACTGCACGATAAGGCGGTGACAACCGGTCAGCAGCGAACGGGTCGTGCGGGGGAACTGTATCTGGTCCAGTTCGTTTCGGACTGGTTACTAGGTACGGACTGGCGCGACTACATCAACCGCGCTCTGCTGGAGTCGGCCGTCCATACGTATATCCAGCGCAGGAGCGATCTCGAACAATAGTGCTGCTTATGCTGCTTTGTATAATAGAACATTGGTAAAATAGGAAAAGCCGTTGTTTTGAATGTTGTACGGTGGCGCTTAATAAAACGTTGAAAATGTACTTTCCGTTTTCGAGTTATCCAACACACACGCAGTCACACACTGTTATAATCGCAGTCCCGCTAGGGCGCAGACACCACCACTACCACCCCCATTTTCCGAGTTACCCAAAACACACGCATTACCCACAGTCCCCGCAGCCACCACTGTTATAATCGCAGTCCCGCTAGGGCGCAGCCATCCCCACCAACACTGTTATAAGTAGCGGTGCTCGAAAAAGTAGCACAGTAGAGAACAATGCCGCCGCCGCCGCCTCCTACTAGTAGGTGGCAATGTCCGAAATGCGGGGGTTATTTCGCGAAACAGTCGACGTTAGAGCGACACGCGAAGAGCTCGAAACGATGCGGCGACGACGCGCTATGCGTAAAACGACGAGAGTGCCCGCAATGCGGCGCGACGTACACTACGCGCGCCGCTATTCTACGACACCTGAAGGTGCCACCGTCGCCTGGTAGTAGTGGTAGTAATGAACCGCCGGCAGCAGCCGACGATGACGCTCTACAATGCGTCGTGGACGAGCACCGGCGCAGCATAGAGACGTCGGTAGAGCGCGGTGCGGTGCAGTCCCGCTACAACTATCGCATGACCGCCTGTACGAGTACGCGGGTGCTCGTGCTCGAACCGCGTCTGAGGGCGATGTTTCGCGAGAAAACGAATGCCTTTAAAATTAACGTGAGCTACGGTTGCGTATTGCGCCACAAGGTGTCGGGTCGTTATCGATATTTTCATTCTTCGTGTAACTGCTGCGGCCGCCTCCTCGAAACCCCCGCCCTCGTTACCGATAGCCGTTCGTTCGAACGATTCCTCGACGTCGTGCGCACGACCGACGTACTGCAGTACGTCATCGCGCAGCATCCCGACTCGGGGTGGGTCGTCGAGCTCGTAACGAACGCCACCTACTTCGTGAACGCCATAATCGCCAATCCTATCGGGTGCGTTGGCGCCGATACGACGCTTCCCGCCTACGTGCGCACCAACAGGGCCGTCGCGGCGTTGACGAAAGATCGTCGAGGCACGCCCTACGACGACCATCTATGCCTCTTCCGGTGCATCGGCCTCCACCTGCAAGGCGGTCGACGACGCGAAACGCGGAACGGTGGCAAAATCGATACGACCCGTTTAACGAAAGTCGCTAAACGACTGCACGCGCACTATTGCCACGCCACGCGCACGACGGCCTCGAACGGTGTCCGCCTGAACGAACTGGAACGCGTGGAGACGGTTTTCGGCATCAACGTCGCCGTCTATCGACTGACGCCGAGCGGTCGCGCCGAACTAGTCCGTCGGTCGCTCGAAGCGCAACCCACGACCCTGAACGTCAACGTGTACGAGACGCACTACTCGTACATAGTCGACCTGCGCGCTTACGCGAAAACGTACAAGTGCGGAACAGGAGGCAACGCCCTCTGGCGGACCCCGTACGAGTTACGACGTCAAGAAGCGACGTGCGAAGGCGGCGTTCGTCACGTGTTTCCCGGCGGCGTCTACCGGCCGACGCCGTCCGTATTTCAGCGGCTCGACGACGAAGGCGTCGACGTCGGCGACGACGACCTGCGCTACTATCCGTACCGCGCGACGTTCGATTTCGAATGTTATTTCGCCGACAACAATCTGCCGTCGGATACTGACAAATGCCGGTGGATAGCTCGACACGAACTGCTCAGCGTGAGCGTCGCGTCGAACGTCCCCGGCCAAGAAGCGGTACGGTGTTACGTCACGACCGTTGATTCGGCCGAACTCGCGCGCCGCCTCATCGACGACCTGGAAGCCGTGAGCGCGGCGGCGTGCGCGGCTCTACGCCCCCGCTACGACGCGACCTTCAAGGCGCTCGACGCGCTCGACGACGATTGGCGGCGGCGACGGTGCAGCGACGACGACGACACGTCACCGTACGCCGCAATCGCCGACCGCCTGTGGACGCACCTTCGTCAAATGCCCGTACTGGGATTCAATTCCGGTAAGTACGATCTGAATATCGTCAAGAAGTACTTGACCCCCCTGCTCATAACCGGCGACGCGCAGCACACGTCGTCGGCGTTTACCATTAAACGGAAGAACAATTACATGTGCCTGACGACGTCGACGTTGAAGTTCCTCGATATAACCAATTACCTCGCGCCCGGTGTTAGCTACGATCGCTTTCTGAAAGCGTACGGCTGCGCGGCGACGAAGGGGTACTTTCCGTACGAACATATCGACGCGTTGACGCGCCTGGACGAGACCGTCCTGCCGCCGCGCGAGGCTTTCTACAGCCGCCTGAAACGCGAGGGAATCTCCGCGGAGGCGTACGAGATTTGCGCGACGGCGTGGCGTGACGAGCGCATGACGAAGATGCGCGATTTTCTGATTTGGTATAATAATCGAGACGTGGCGCCATTTCTCGAGGCCGTCGAGCGGCAGTTCGCCTTCTATCGGCGCCGGCGCATCGACATGTTCAAGGACGCCATCAGCGTACCGGGGTTGACGTTGTTGTACCTATTCAACGACCTGCCGCCGTCAATCCATTTCTCGCTGTTCAACGAACCCAACAAAGACCTGCACCGCCTGCTGCAGTCGCAGATCGTCGGCGGCCCGTCGATCATCTTCGCGCGCCACCACGAGGCCGGTGTGACGGCGATTCGAGGCGACGCGTCACGCCCGTGTCGTTCGATAGGCGGCTTCGACGCGAACGGCCTCTATCTATCGGCGATGATGCAGGAGATGCCGACGGGCTGGTACACGCCCCGGCGCGCGGAGAACGACTTTCGACCGGAACGCGTGCACCGCTACGGTCGAATGGACTTGGGAGTGGTTGACGTGGGAGGCGGCGCGAACCGGCGCGTGTATACGTCACCAGTTGAACGGGCGCGAGAAGCGCGTCGGCAAGTACCGAGTCGACGGCTGGTGCGCCGCCATGCGAACGGCGTACCAATTTCAGGGCTGCTACTTTCACGGCTTCCCGACGTGCCAGACGCACGTGACGACGAACGCCGTCAACGGTCAACCGATGACGGCGCTGTACGCCGCGACGATCGCCGTGACGGCCTACGTGCGCCGCTTCGCTTACGACGTCGTCGAAATGTGGGACTGTCAGTGGCGCGCCGCGCGACCGCCCGCGGCGCCGACGCCGCCCGACGCGTCACGATGGCGACCGGCAGCGGCCCCCATTACGCGCTCGACGACACTGGAGGGTGTACGCGACGGCTCTCTGTTCGGTCTGGTGCAGTGCGATATCGCCGTGCCGGAAGCGCTGCGCGCTAAGTTCGCCGAAATACAGCCCTTGTTCAAGAACGTCGATATCGCGCGCGACGATCTCAGCCCAATCATGTGCCGCTACGCCGAGTCGCACGATCTCTTCACCCGACCTCAACGGACGCTCGTCGGTAGCTACTTCGGTGCCGAGATCGTGCTCGCGACGCCCCTCCTACGGTGGTATCTGGCGCACGGTCTCGTCGTCGCGCACGTCTACCAGGTGTTCGAGTACGCGCCGACCGCGTGCTTTCGCCGATTCGGCGACACTGTCTCGGAGGCGCGACGCGAGGGCGACCTCGACCCCGACAAATCGATCATCGCCGATACCTTTAAGGTGCTCGGCAACAGATCGTACGGGAAAACGATTTCGCGCGTCGATCGGCACCGGGAAATCAAGTACGCCACGCCGGTCGGCGCCTCGATGCTCGTCAACAACCGTCGCTTCCGGCAACTCAACACCGTCGTCGACGACGCGCTGTACGAGGTGGCGCTGAATAAGCGCACCGTCGTCTACGGCCTGCCGATCCAAATCGGCTATTTCGTGTACCAGTACGCGAAATTGAGGATGCTCGAATTCTATTACGACTTCATCGACGCCTACATCCCCCGCCCGCTCTTCCAGTACTGCGCTATGGACACGGACTCGGCGTACATCGCCCTCGCGGGGCGCGACGTCGACGCGCTGGTGACGGAAGAACGGCGCGAACACTACTTCCGGAATCGCTCGCTCTGGTTTCCGGCCGAATGCTGCGAAGCGCACGTGGACGCGTACGTACGACGCCGCGTCGTCGGACTAGCGTGGGAGACGGCCGACTGCTGCGCGCGCCGACGTCTGTTCGATCGTCGAACGCCGGGTCTCTTCAAAGAAGAGTGGCGCGGCGACGCAATATTGTCCGCACACGCTAGAGACGACGCTCTGCAGCCGCTTGTCGTTGTACGTCCACGCGTCGCCGCAGTGGCGGTGCAGGAACGCGCGGAAGTCGGCGTGCAGCGGCGGCAGACCGTACAAATCGAAGTACTCGCATCGCCGGTCGACGTCCACGTAGACGGCCACCCAGTGCTGTCCCGGCTCGCCGCCGTCGTCGGTGTTGCACACGAAGGCCGTCGGGTAAGCGGCGGTGGTGGTGGTAAGTAGGGCGTCTTTAGGCACGACGCCGACGACGATGCGTTTAGCGTACGCATCGCGTTCCAGGTGACGCATCAGTTGGAACGTATCCATCGTTATTACCAGTCGTACACGACGTTCCGGTTCTTGTCGATCTTTATCACCGTCTCGAATTCCGCGTACACGACGACGTTCACCGGTCGGGGTAGCGGCGTCCCGAAGTGCATTTCCGCGCCCACGGTCCCCTGACGCACGACGTTGAAATGGTCCCCGTCGCAACAGTCGGGCGTCAGGTCGAAACCGAAGTTGGTGTAGCCGGCGCCGAAGTCCGTGCGCGATATGTCGTTCCCCTCGTCCGCGTCCCCCTTTCTGGTGGCCGCGAAGAGATTCATGTAGCTTCGGACGTACCGGTTTCGCGGGAAGTCCAGGTGCAGCGGCTTGCTCGGCACCTGACGTCCGTAGACGATGAGCGTGAGGAAGTTTATGTCGTTGTGCCGCGCGTCGAACGGATTTCTCGTGTAGTCTCCGTTATAGGCGATGTTGTCGATCATCATCAGGAATAGGCGTTCCGGAATCGCACCCATGTACAAGTTCTCGTGCGTGTGCGACAGCGTACCCGCCGTTATCGAGAACGACTTGCAGTCGACACGGCGCATCGGGAACTTAGCCGTTCCCAACCCCCACGCTTTGATATGACCCATCTGTACGTCCGGGTTCAACTTCACTTTTCGCACGTACAGGCAAATCGACCGCATCACGATGCGCCACCCCGGTACGACTTGCGCGCCCATGAGCGCGAAGGCGTCCTTCGAGCGCACCATGCGTATTTTCGTGTCGACGCCGTTCGGTAGGTGCCGGTTTAGCATAAACGCGTCGACGTGCAGGCGTCCCATCATCTCCGCCTCGCGGCTAGTCGCCGTCAGGGCGCGCCGCATCACGAACCCGTTGTTGTCGTCCGCGAGCGCGTTCATGTGTCCGGCGGTGTCTTTGTACCACAACGACCCCGTGAGATGCGAGCGTTTCGCGTCGCCACCGTAACTCATCAGGGTCTCGAGGTAGGCCCGGTACGCGTACGTATTGGTCGACGGCGTCACGAGCGTGCCGTTCAGCGACACGTCGATTTGACTGAACATCGAATGCAGGAAATTGTTGGCCGGGGCCACGTCGGCGCCGGCCCCCTGATCGGTGCCGTCCCCCTGAACCACTTTGAAACGGACGTACAGTTGAAGGCTCGCCAGGTCCGTATAGTCGTTGCCCGAGTCCGGGATGTGGAACTCGATAGGGCCGCCGGCGTCGAGAGCCGTCAGCGGTTGGTAGACGGTCCACATCCCGCTGAACAGGTCCAGTTCGTACTTCACGCCCTCGCACGATGTGCAGCTATTCACGAACGCCATCATTATTAGTCGTCGAATATGTCGTCCGTTCGACGCCGTCTCTTCCGTCGTGGTACGGTCTCTTTAGGGCGGCGCGTCGCTGCGCTTTTTTCCTCTTCGGCGGCGCCGACGGATTCAATAGGCTGTCGATAAGATCGGCGCCGTCCTCCTTCCCGCGTTGTTTTACCGACTCTTTCAGATTGCCGCCGGCGACGACGTCCCGCGCCACGCGCAAGCCGGTGTTGAGCGAACGATTTCCCGACGCCACGGCGGCTCTCTTGATAAGCGGCATGGCGCTTTGAAACAGGCTCCCGAAGAAATTGCCCAGACCGTGTCCTCGTTGCCCCCGGCCACCGACGAAGACCGGCAGCTGACCGCCAACCTGTCGAACGTAGTAGTCCTCGTACGGGTTCGGCATCGTCGGCGTTAAAACAATTTCGATTTAAAGCGTCTGATGTGAAGCGTCGCCACTACCTTCCCCTGCTCGAATGGTATCGGTTGACCGAGATCGTCTCTTATATCGACCTCGATCGTATCGAATTGATGCCGCAGCAGCTTCACGTATTGGACGCGGTCGAACGTTTCCGACATAATGCTGCCGTTCGTACCGAAGACGGCGATGTTTCGAAGGAGCGGTGCGTACACGTCACCGACGACGCGCGATTCCACGAGATCCGCGTACACGTACAGGGTGTCGACGCCCGCCTTCATATCCACCGTATTGCGACCTTCGTACTCGTACGTGTACGCAACGGGCATGGTCTCGATAACGACGACTTCCGGCTCGGCGCCCATCATCGGGGGACTCACGATAACGTTGTTATGGAAACCTAGTACGGCCCTCAGACGGCTCGTATGAGGTAGGGTAAAGTTGACACCCGGCGACATATGTAGCGTCATTCGGTTAGAGACGTCGCTGAACTCTAGACGCGCCTTGACCTTATCAGTGCTCAATTTCATTAGCTGCGCGTTGATCTGGTGCATCAGCGTGTAAGCGCTGTTGTAGAAACCGTGAGTAATCGTGCCCTGTCGGTATAGCATGACGCCGTCTACGCTCATGTAAGTACGCGGTTCGCCCGTCGCACAAGACAGGAAGAAGTAGGCGTCATCCGCTCTCACGTTGTACCACGTGTGCGGATACTGTAGCGTCACCAGTCCGCATTCCCACTCCCCCGACAGGTCGAAACGTCGCGGCAGCGTCGTGATGTAGTGCGTCAACGTATTTTCGGGGTGCCGCTTCATAGACGCGTTGCTCGGTAGCGTCAGGTAAAAGTCAGACGATACCGCCATCGTCGTCTCGTCGTCGCCGTCCCCCACTCATAGACGGACTCGGGAGCAGGTAACCGAGACAGCTGCTCAACAGCGCCGTCCACAGGTTGGAGTCGCCTTGACCTCTCGTCAGATTGTATATACTAACGGCGACGACGAAGTACAGGACGACGACCTGACAGAGGAATACGATTTCGGCCTTAGGGCATTCGTTGCCGCAGATCCGCCATGGAACGGGTTCGTGGACGGTGGCGTCGACGGAGTCTTCGGTGGCGTCGACGGAGTCCTCGCTGGTAGTCGTCCGATGCTCGCCTGAAGCGGTATCGTCGCCGTGCCTCGTCGCCCCGTCGATCATCGTCGCGCCACTGCGGTCTGCCGATACAGCAGGGGCCCTTATACAAGAACGAAAATCCGATGCATAATCCCGCCTCGTGCAGTCGCCAGCACCCCTCGTGGCTAGTCCAACGAGCATTCATGATGACTATCCGGAGCCGCCGCCGCGCTACAATAGGTCCACGAGCGACTCGGCGTCGATCCAGCTGTTGAAGGAGGCCGGATAACCGCTCCATTTTACGAGCGCCTCCGAACCGCCGCCGCGACGACGACGCTGTAGAACCGCCTCCACGCGATACAGTTTGTCCTTCGGAACGACTACGCGTTGTAGTTCCGGTTCGTAGAAGGCGCCCTCTACCAGCGTCCCGGCGTCGTCCTTCAGGCGATAAACGGGCGGCTCGGACGGGTGCGCCTCTACGACGGTGAAGAGCTCCTCGCTCCAGTTAACCATGTATCCTTTTTTGAATTGACCCCTCGTCTTACTGATACGTACGCGATCTTCCTCGCGCAGTTTCGGTTTTTTCCGCCGGCCGACGTTGCCGCCGTACAGTCGTTGCCATACGGTCTCCTGATTCGTCGCGTCGACGCTCGCCGGCGTCCTACCAATGCTTCGGTGGTAGGCGTTGTTGTACGATTGCACGAAATCCGGTAACGCCTCTACGTAGCGCAGCGTCTCGTGTTTCGTAAAATAATGCCACATGCGCGTCTTCAAAGTCCGATTGAACCGTTCCACGACGCTCGCTTTAGTCTCCTCGTTATGCGTCACGAAATGATGAACGCCGCGACTCTTTAGGAACGTTTGCAGGGGTCGGTTGAGAAACTCGGTCCCCTTATCGGTCTGCAGCGCGTTAGGCGGCGGCTGCGCGCCGCTCAGCAGACGCTCGAAGGCCGCGACGAGCAACGGGCCGGCCTTACTCTTCAACGGAACGCACCACGCCCGCTTCGAAAAGACGTCGATGACCGTCAATAGGAATGTTATACCGTCGTTGTGTTTTTTCAGCCTAGCCAAGTCGACCAGATCGGCTTGCCACTGCTGGTTTCGACCGCCCACGATGACGCGACGTCGTTTGAAATGTCGTTTAACCGGTTTGTGTAGGGTATAGGCGTCCTGCGCCGCTAGCCACCTCTCGACGGCCGGTCGTCGGACCTTCGACGCCCGGTGCAACGCGTTGACGCCGCCGTAACTTCCCGCCCGTTTCGGATCGAAGTAGACACCATTCAGTTCGTTGTCGTCGTTGTCGTTTCGTTGGTGGTGTCGAAGAAGCTTTCGTTTTGGACGACGACTCCACCCGGACACCATGATGGCAACGACGACGACGACCAATGAACGACAATTATTATACACGTATATAGAGCGATAACCGCGATGATGAGGCTGACGACGATGGCCGTTATCGTTCGTTGTGACGGCATCGTCACAACTCGTCCCACATCGCGACGTCCAACGGCAACGATTGTCTCTTTTTAGCGTCGCGCCGCACCCGTCGTCTCCGCTCCGGCGTCGCTGCTGAACTGTCTTCTAGTTGCTGCCGCTTCCGCTCCATGTACGCCCGATAGCGCGGGTTGCCTACGATGTTCATACCCTTCATGCGCAACCCGAACTCTCGCCATCCTATGGGCGGTGTCGTCTTCGTTCTCGTTCGCATGAGATCGTTCACTAGATCGACCATGTTACTCCCCGCGACCTTTTCACCGTCGTACACGAATTCGCCGCGGTCGTTCCATCGACACAACGGATCGGCTTTCATTTTCACGATAAGCAGACCCGTCTTCCCTTTCAGCGTTTTCGGCATGCTGGCTATGATTTCGCGCTCTACGGCCTCCGACGATGGTGGTGACCACCGACACACATGCGATAAATCCGAGCGCTCTAGAATGTCCTTCATGTCGCTGTCCAGGCTACTCAGCACACGTGATCGGGGCGTGCTCGGCGGCTGCTGCTGATCGATACGTGGCAGGAGGCTTTCCACCAATCGCGGGTCGATCAACGCCATCTTCTTCGCGTACTGCATCAATCACCCGATGACCTGTCTGAGCAGTGGGAGGAGAACGGTGCTCGCTAACGGCGCTAGCAGTGCCGTCAGAAAATCACCCGCCCCCGTTTGCAAGATGGCTCGCTTCTGCTTAACCGGAACTTGTTTGTCGGCCAGTTTACGCAGGTGATCCCTGTATTTCGTCAACACGCGTTTCTGCTTCGGCGACACCTCCACGTTTTATTTCCCTTTCGGAAACATGTTCTGTCGTAGTTGTACGACCGACGTACTACAATGATGGCTTTTTTTTGTAAATAGCACCGTCACCCTGCTATCAGTCTCCTCCATGAGGTCGTCGAGTACTAGAAGCGTCCTCGTTTTACCGTCTAAACGTGTCGGATCCGGCAGGCCGTCTACGAACTCTATTTTCGAGACATAGACGCGTAGGCGGTCTGCCACTGCCCGTAGCACCCCAGGATTTTCTCGGGCGGCGGATCGATCATAGCGTGTCGTATCAGACGGTCGACGAACGTCATCTTACCGCATCCCGTAGGACCGGCTACTATACACGTAAAAGGATGCTTCAACAGCGGTCCGCCCATTTTCACGACCGATACTGGCTGAAGCTTTTTACGCGTCTTTATAAGCGTCGCGCACCTCCATCAACAGTTTACCGAGCTTGTTCTGCCCCGCAACGTCCCCGATCTTGGTACCCCAGAAACCCTCCCTACTCGGTACCCATTCCACCAATTCGGCGTCTCCGGTGGCCAACAGGTCGACCTTCAACTTGGCCGACCCGCCAAACTTGCTCATCAACCCCTTCATACACGCGACCCTAACAGCGTTCCATTCGGTTCCCGTTCTCTTTTTTCGAATTTCGTAACTGCGTCGTTTCGCTAGATAAGGCGATCGCGTTCTTTTGACACGACCGGCGCATTCGATGTCTTCGTTGAACATTGCTTTCCTATACTGATAGGCGTGCTCGACGGACATGAAGCCCCGACCGAACGCCGTCAATCGACACGCATACATATTCGACAAGAACGTGCGCGATCCGCCAAACTTTATAGGCTCCGACGACGACATACCGACTACTACCGATAACCCGCTACCGTCACCGCTTATATAGAGTCGCCGCCGCTAGATGGAGGCTACGCATCTAAAAAATGGGCCGACGTACGGATTCGGACCCGAGATCTTTCGATCCCTAGTCGAACACTCTCCCAGGAGAGCTAATCCGTCGCCGGCGTTTATGAAGTGGTTTTATCGCGGTTATATATCCGCACGATAAACGCATTATTGCTTACGTAAGCACACGCTAGGTACGGCGTTGATCGTTAGGGATATAACTAAAATGATCACTGTGCTCACCGCTAGGTGGCACCTCAAATGTACTTAGAGGGGGGTAATCCATCACGTTTTTTATAAGTAGGTTCCCGAAAACGTTTAGGGGTAATAAAAACGTTTTTTATTAGTAAAGTTTTGCCCAAAGGTCACCAAAGGTGTCGTGCACCTCTATACTAATCGTATCTATTATTATACGAAATTCGCCAGTGATTACGTTGATGTTGACACAACTTTCGTTTTGCGCGAAAGGTGTCAGTGTGTTTGCTGACGTTCGTTGGCATTTATTAAAATATGTTTATTCGTCCACACATGTTAATTGCAAACACATTGTTAGAACATATGTGCAACACTCTATATTATATCCAGGTTATAATTAAACAAATACGAGACATATATTAACACAATGCATGATTAACTACGTACCTTACACGCGACGCTCAAAACAGGATATCAACACCAGCACACCAGCACACCAGCACACCAGACAGCAGGTGTCATCGCGCTCACAATGGCTGGAATGTCGTTTACCCCATTTGGACAAAAATAAACATGGAGTCGGGGTGTAGTACATAGTGTACAGCAAGCCGATTGCTATATTAATATGCACGTATTCTTTCTAAACATCTGCTTCACGGAATTCAACGTACAGATTTATATAAAAAAATATATGAACCTAACATCGTCTGAATGTAAGTGTTTTATGGGCGATACTTACAAACAAGACAGGCATGTAGTTTAAATATGTTTTGTTTAGTAAGACCTGTCGTGGTTCATTGCACAGTGACTTCAATGTCCGATCCTAGTGTCGCGCACCGTGACTACTCAGTACTGACACACCCACGTACATTGGCAGCGACATTTACAAATATTAGGCATATTGGTAGAATACTATAACATTAACACAGTGATTTGTAATGTTAACATGTATTTGCGTTGTGTTTCTAGAATGGATCAGACACAGGTCGCACCAGCTGAAACAGTCGACCCTCTCAGTAAATCGGACACATGTTGTCACGGATTAGCGAGGTCTCCGTACACTAGATGGCTCAGTCTAGTAGGGTTCTTATATATCAAGGTCAACGCATATGAGAAAGAACGGTTTTCGTGAACAAGCAACAAAGAACGAGGAAAATTTAATAAACTTTATTACAAGATATCTTTCTTTTGGTAAATATCTCGATTAACAAAAGAAACAGAATAAAGAAATCCCGTAACCAAAACTTAATAGAACAATAAACAATAACTATTATTATTATAAAATTCCACTTCCTTTCTAAGGTGGATTATACCGCTAAAACGACCATACACTAGGCGCCAAGTGTTATCTAAGAATAACTTCCATAATATAAATACACAGTATAAGCTAGTCATCGCGGATTCTCATTACAGTAATCTGTTACAACACACACACATATAAATGTGAATACTTCAAGGGTAAAAATACCTCACTTCAAAACACAGATAACTACCAATCATAATACAGCAAATAATAGATACATTCAATCAGAAAATAGACATTGACACTGGGCTAATCCCATCTCGAATATATACGAACGTTTGTTGAAGTCAACACGCCGAGCTCAGAACACAATTAGAACGGTGTATCTCGGCCGCACGAGTGATGATGCCGGGCACTTGACGATTGCCGTCGTACGCCGCGAATTCTCGAGTCGCGTCCGTTCAATGATCGCACGGTCGCAAACGATTGCGAAGTCAGTTGAATACGTTCAACTGGAAGACGAAGCCGGGCAGTAGACGCTTACCGCCGGCTGCTACGAATTCGATCGAGAGGTCTTGCCCTGTCGCAAACGATCGAGAAGTCGGATGAACGGGTTCGCGCGAATGACGACGCCTGGCAGTATATGTTTACCGCCGGCCGCTGCGAGTCGCATTCGGTCAAGCTTTCTGACGATGTCGCTGTGAGACCGCTGTTCGAGTACGGCCCGATCTGGGTGAGCGCGTTGCGATTATCGCTCATCGACGCAAATACGTTGGGGCCGACCGGAACGTTGTCTCAATATACTGCTGACGTGGCAGCATGGCTTCTTCGAAGCTCGATCGAACAGTCACTCTGGACACTGAATATTACACACACACATAAGCTTGGGAACGTAACCCACGTTAACGATTCCCACCACGCTTTACGACTTGACTTGCCATTCTCTTGGCAGCAGGGCAACCTGTCTCGTTCAACCCTGGATCTGTCCCAGTCCTTCGCCAGCGCCCAGATGGCGAAATGCGTACAACAGACGTTTATATAAGCGGACCTAATTACACATCATATGACAGGTTTCCATCATTTCTATTGGCTAAAGCAATATACAATTCAAACTAAACATTGTGGAACACCCTCTAAGATTAGGCCTAGAAATGCTAGCAACAGAATACCACGCCCCACTCAACGCATCTGCAACCGAGTTGCCGTAATTACGTAACCAAGGCGGCTGGTCAACAATATGTCTATCTAATGGCTTGACCTTCCTCATTTCCCAAATTAAACCTCAGGCAAGTAGATTTAACCATCTAGAAATAGCAGAAATGCTACACATGTCCTACAAATTGACACCAGAAATACGGTGATGTAGTTCTTATTATACGAGGACATTGGATTTGGTGGCCATTTTTTAAAAGATGGCCGACAAGCCAAGAAACATTTTCACAAGTGACATCCACCTGAACAGGGAGCCTTATGTCATAGACAGCAGCTCTAGCAGGTCAAACGTTTGCTGTAAGGGGTGCCCTACGAAAATAAAGACTTGGTCCCCAGACTATTGAGGCATGACCGGCGCAACCAGTGAGGCAAGACCAGCGGTCTTTCATGAGCCATATACTCTCGCTGTAATGCGATAGAAATACACCCCAATGAAAGAACCCAGATTGTCCTGATAAAAAATAAATAGAAGGCATATACCGGATGCCTTGCTTGGAATAGTTAAGATTGAATGGTGATTGGACACGCTATTACCTTTTATTAGAAATGTCATTATGACATATTTGCTATTTGGGAAAGAAAGTCGAACATACATCCAGTAAAATATTGCGTTTATGCCTTTGGATATAAGTAATTCTAGAGAATGCCTAACTTATCCTGAGTACTGAAAAAATAAACCAGCTTCTCAGCATGTGCACATAAATCAGACCTTATCATTTTACAATAAAAGTGTAGGCATAATTCGGAAAATAAAAAAATGCAATATAAATTTGCAATAAGAAACCCACTAAGTTGTGTTGTTGCTCTCCTCCTTGTTCCCTGCTGTACAGGGGTGAGGGTCAGGTACAATAAAGCTGAACCACTCTATGTGTCTCCTTTTTGTTCCCTGCTGAACAGGGGTGAGGGTCAGGTACAGTAAAGCTGAACCACTCTATGTGTCTCCTTGTTCCCTGCTGTACAGGGGTGAGGGTCAGATAGAGTAAAGCTGAACCACTCACTGTGTCTTTTCCTTCCATAGTTTTCTGCCCATCGCTCACTCTCTCCATCTTTTATCTTCCCTGATCTTCTCACATCCCTCTTCAAGCAGTCCTCCCATCTCAGTTGCGGCCTTCCCCTTTTCCTGTGTCTTTTGTGTTGTTCCGCCTCTGCTGTCTTCGCTATTTTTCCGGCATCAATCCTTGCCAAGTGGCCTGCCCATCTCATCCGGCTTCTCAGTAATCCTCCTGTTACACTGCATTGCATCCCAACCTCTTTTCTCAGGTCATTCATCCTTCTTGTCTACCCTCTTTGTTCTTGTTATTCTTCCAACCCAGCTGTTCTCACAAACTTGCAGCTTCTGTTGCTGATATGTCAATGCCACGTAAAACAGACGATATAGGCATTCCGGTGAAACATGCAATCTCAGGACTTTCCCGTTCAGCTTTTTCGATATTTTTCTGTCCATCATGATTCCCTCTACCATTCGCTAATTTTTGTATTTGGCATCGCATCGCCTCATCAGAATGCCCATCCGCCGTAACCATTCCTCCAAGGTACCCAAAGCAGTCCACTTGCTTAATTTCCTTTATCCAACCTGCTGTCCAATTCCTCTCTCTGTTGTCCAGCCCACATCACTTCTGTCTTCTCCAGGTTCATTCTTAGTTCGTGCTTCTTGAACACCCTGTTCCATTCGCCCAACATGTTTTGTAGCTCTTCTTTGCTTTCTGCTACAGTGGTCAGATCGTCTGCATACATACTCTTTCTGAGAACATCCATCGTACTGATCTTCCTGCTGATTAATACCATCACAATGATAAATAGTAATGGGTTTATGGCACTTCCTTGCCTCAAACCGATGTTAAATGGAAACTCTTCCGACTTCCCAGATCCAGCCACAATTTTCAGTGCATTTAAAGTTGAGCCCACAATTGTATTATCCAGGTCACACCACTGATACGTAATGACTGTCCTGGTAAACGTACGCGAAAACTGGACGCGACGTCAAATTTGAAGTCAACTCGCATCGGCGTCTACCAAAACACCATTAGCTAACCGCTCAATAAGCGGTTCTACGTTCGACTCCGATACCATAACAAAATAGATGAAAACTTATTTATAGTTGGAAATTGATGTGCATAGCCATGTATGATATTTACAACATGCACAGCTAACAAAGAAAATACACAGACCTAAGCCAAAGCCAGAAGAATTCAATAAACTTATTTTATTGCACCGAGACTGGCTCGGCACATACCCTGACAGTATCAATGTAGTTGTCTACAAGCAACTAGTAGGTCTTTTAAAAACTCATCAAATGTGCTGGTATTTCAAACTCACCTTTCTGTATACGTGAGTGTTCCTAAGAGATCGAGCTGTTACACTGCATAGTTAATTTTCAATTAATATAACTATTTACGTACGAAACAATGTGGCGTTTGTGCATACGCCGAATTTTCGCGTACGAACGCCGCGACGAACGGCAGACCTGCTGTTGCCCTTTCATTGCACCACAAAAGGTGCGACGTAGCACTCAATGACTTGGAGTCACTTTTTGCCGACGCGTAACTTGTTGTTGTCATGTTGCGCTTAATTGGGTTGGCCAAGTGTATCTAATACAAAGAGGGCCGAGTCCGGAGTTTCAGTTCAGCACTCCTCCTGCTGTCTTTTCACTCAGACATGACATCGGAAGACGGGGCTGGGACGGGGTGCTGCTGAAGATTTTTGCTGGAGCTTCAGCAGCTCCACACTTCGCTGTCTTGCTGTCGCGCAATCGGTCAACACATTGGAATGCGGGATGAGGGGAGGAAGAGGGGGTTAAGCTCACCAACAATCTCGATTTGCTGCGGGATCGAGGCATGCATACGCACCCCACCTCCGCCGAAGGGAAGTAGTTCCGTTTGGAGGGATGTTTTGTGCTTCAATTAAAAGTGTTACGTATACACAAATTAAGACGTCCGACATTACCCCCCTCGACTGGGAATTTTTGTTCCCAGTCGAGGACATTACCCCTGTCTAGACTGGAATGATGACGAAAACCTCTTCGACTGATCGGGCATACCCACAACTATCATAATGCATACCAAAGTCATTGGAATCGACCGGTTATTAGTATTAATAGCTGAAATATAAAAATATTGGGTTTTAGCCAATATAGGCGGCGGCCATTGTGGATTTATGCTAATTAGGGGATGTTAACGAATCCCAAAATGTGTGTCCTATATCAGGATTTGATTAGTACCTATCATAGGTCATCTTTGCCAAATTTGGTGATTTCTACCAAAAGTGAACAATACGTCCAAAAACTGACCTTAAGACACCAGACTAAGCGTAGTAACGTTAGAAACTCTGTCCCTTTCGGGACCTGGACCTTTTTAATTATCCAAGCTCGTTATTCGGGGATTTCAGTGATACCGCGGCCAATTTGCTCTACTTTGAACGGTTGAATTCATACGTTTATTTCTTATACCTATTTGGGCGGTCAGCTTGTCTTAATAGTTTATTCCGTATAACATGATTGTAATAACAACGGACAGTAAACCCTCTTTTAACATAATCTATCCATCTTATTTTAAATAAGCCTAACCCACATGTCTGTTTCCACGCTCTCGTCAATCTTTCTTTATTTGTTGTACATGCTTTTGTCAAAGTTCGCTCCCGACTACGTTCGTTTGCAGATATTTCTTCATTCAGCTTCTTCATAATTAATTATCTTCATTACGTCTTCTCTTTACATTTTACATGTGTATTTTTTATTTTCGGACATTTTGTATACATAGAATATAAAGTGCTTATTGGCATACTTTATTTTAGTTGATAAAAAGGTGTCCTTTTCCATCGCCCTCGTATGCGTTGTGTGGTATTTTGAATAACAATGGTACCAGTCCAATGCTTTAAAATATAAATTTGTTGGCATAAATGATATACCGGCAAATAACGTTTTAGTGCATAGGCATCGGAACGTGGGAATATTGTGGAGCTGAGCCGGGTTCGCAGCTGAAGCCAGAGCTTTGCAAGTCGTTGCTACCGGACATAACATCAGGAGACGGGTGGGGGAAGTGTTGAACATTTGTTTTCGGTTCGAGGGAGATAGTATAGAAGTGCTCGGGAGCCTCCAACTGCATCATTGTTAAAGCTGACCGAAAACATCAACACCATACTGCGGGGCTAAGTCATTCTCTACTTCAAATATAGAGAGGCTCATCCCCAAGCTTTCTCCCGTTCGGATGCATATGTAGTAGTAGTAGTAGTAGCAGTAGTAGTAGTAGTAGTAGTAGTAGTAGAGTAGTAGTTGTAGTAGTAGTAGTAGTAGTAGTAGTAGTAGTAGTAGTAGTAGTAGTACTAGTAGTAGTACTAGTAGTAGTAGTAGTATTACTAGTAGTAGTAGTAGTAGTAGCAGTAGCAGTAGCAATAGCAATAGCAATAGTAATAGCAGTAGCAGTAGCATTGGCAGTAGCAGTAGTAGTAGTAGTAGTAGTAGTAGTAGTAGTAGTAGTACTAATAGTAGTAGTAGCAGTAGCAGTAGCAGTAGCAGTAGCAGTGGCAGTAGCAGTAGTAGTAGTAGTACTAATAGTAGTAGTAGCAGTAGCAGTAGCAGTAGCAGTAGCAGTAGCAATAGCAGTAGCAGTAGCAGTAGCAGTAGCAGTGGCAGTAGCAGTAGTAGTAGTAGTAGTAGTAGTAGTAGTAGTAGTAGTACTACTACTACTACTACTAGTAGTAGTAGTAGTAGTAGTAGTAGTAGTAGTAGTAGTAGTAGTAGTAGTAGCAGTAGCAGTTGCAGTAGTAGTATTTTTTATTTTAGTCTCACTCCACGTATACAAGCATTAAAATACAAGACAAATAAATACATTACATTCAAAGTTAGTATTGTATACAAAGACCACTCAAAAAGAGTTATGAAAGACTTGTAGAAACAAAAATGTACAAATAAAAACAGTAATAATTTAATAAACATGTGCTATTATTTTGTTGTATTGTGTAATCTTGTGTGCAGTATTTTTTTGAGGACGCTGGCAGTTTTACTTATTAAATTGTCATTACTCAATAAATATACACATTTATATTGATCATTCATACTGGAAAAAGCTGGGTCATTAATTGTTGCATAGCCTATTAGTTCTTGTCGTTCGTTAAAATATAAAGGGCATTTCATTAAAACGTGAAACTCATTTTCTATTTCATTCGTGCAATTATAACATGTCCTAGCTTCTGGTGGGGGGTAATTTCGTCCAAAATGTCCAGTTTCAATTCTGATTGGTACCACGCCACATCGAAATTTTGCAAGTGCTGATCAATTTCTTCTAGGCATAATTTTCTTAACAATTTTGTTTTGAACTGTTTGTAAGTTCTCAGTTTATTTCTATTACCATGTCTGCCCTCTTCTCTGTTTATAATATGAAGCCATTGCTGTTCCTGTAATACAGACAGGCAAACATCTGTGTGTTCTATTATAGCCTTTGCATTAACATGGTCTCTTATATTAGTAACATTATGCATATTTAAGTCATCATAACGATGGTATACTTCGTAGCCCCAATTTCATTTCCCACTAACGGCCATTTCCATCATCCATAGAAACACAAGTTTTGTCACTCTAGATACATCCATATTGATCACACGACACCAGAGCCTAGTAACAGATAGCCATTGTTGGTGAGTCGGGGTTTTCTACCCCATTTCATCCTGTACTGCTGCTGATGGGGTATAATTACCCACACCTAGGACAAATCATCATGCCCTATTATGTATATATGTATAATATTCCTTTGTAACCCACACAGCAGAACCATAGTTAATAATAGAGAGCACCAGACCATCGCATAGTTTTGTAAAACTGTTAAAAGGCATTCTTCCATTACACTTTGTCTTAGCCATTAACAAATATAAACCCAGAGCTCTGTTCGCCGTTGTAGCTACTGTTTTAACCATCACCTTATAATCAAGGTATTCAGTTAAAATCAAACCTAAATAAAAACTCTCTCTCTCTCTCTCTCTCTCTCT